>OVAO01001857.1:0-13663 GCA_900406285.1 Biscutella auriculata
TCATTCTTTACCCATTTTCGGCTTTCAATGTTACATAGACCCATCAAAATAGAATTTGGAATTTTAACTAGAGGCTCTTGTTAAATTTGCGGTGGAGATAACACAAAGTCTTTATATAAAAGAGAAATTGCAATCGTTAATGATAACACTTGTCTTTTTTTATGTATCCTTTAAACTGTGGCCATTGTAACCCACTTTCACTTATGTTGTCTTTAATCATTTCGTTTCTTTTTGATATTGTCGTTATCTATATAATGTATGCACATTAAATAATTGATCTCTCATTTGTTATTGATTTCTACTCTACTTTTCAAATAAACCAAGGGTTTATTAAGAATTTCTTTATGATCCTTTAGAGTGATTTTGTGATGTTACTCTTTCACATCTCACTAAAACATGTCTTGTACCCTTTGAGGATGAGTTTTTATTTTTCTTTGATAGTGAATTTATCAATCAAAATATCATATACTTCTTTTAATATTTGATTTTTTAAAGGTTTTTCATATTGATTAATAAAATATAAAAATATTATTTAATTTATCTTTTTTTCATAAAAACATAGTTAATTTCATCTATTTTAATCAATAAAAAATCATACTACATAATATTAATAGTTTTTAATTTAAAATTTTTGTAACATCACTTAAAAAAAAAAAAAAAATTAAAACATTTAGATAGAATATATATATACATATAAAGATTTGTCTCGAAGAATCCAAGGCCAGTAATTGTCCAATAATTACCAGTCACAACACCTACTTTTTCATCCTAAAGATTATCGACACAACACCTTTTCTTATAAAATAATAATAGGATATTCGAATACAAAAAAATATTACAGAACAGCAGTCAGATTCCATGGTAATCAAACGGATTCTATCTACATATATTAATAATAATAGTATATATGAATATATATAGGTTTCATATTTTCGAGGTAAATATTTAAGGACTAATGAGAGAATAAGGCACTTATGGAGAAGTAATTAGAACTTGAGACACCTCCGAAATCTCAGTCATAATTGGAGGCAATTTTACCATTTTGTCCCCGAACTAAATTCATGTAACCATAATGAGAGGACTCATCTGATTTAGTTGACTCGTAACCAGAGACCATTTATATTTCCCCCTCTTTCAGATGAGATTTTTAAAAAATTTCAAAACTGCATAATTTCTTTATTGCTGTCTTTTCATTAACCTCTCTCCCCTCTCTCTACCTCTCTCACCATTTTTGTGAATCGTTTTCTTCTCTAAGCGATTTCGATTTCGCTCCGTTATCGTCTCAGTGATTTCGATACTTCTTCTCATCCGTAGTCTTCCTCATACTTCACCGCTTCGTCAATAACCTCTTCTCGTCCTCTCGAGATAAATATCGATCCATGGCGGGTAAGTTCCTCTCGAGATAAATCTTGAGAATTTTTTTTGTTTTGTTGTCACTAGTGGCTCCTCTTGATGCATGTTCATCGTTAAACATTGAGTTTCCTAACACCGTTCGAGATAAATGTTTAGATTTAAGAACCATTTTGTTTTCGCTTAGTATCGCATAACCTATCCTTCTGCTAATGGAGTAATATTGTATCTATTTGTACTCACATATCCTGATGTGTCATGTGTTGTGGTCGGCCAATATAGTCAGGATCTTATATTACCCAAACCCTAATTTTATATACAGATCTGTATATCCCCGTTTTTGTGGTAAGCTTTAATGGTCAACCTTTGTTTACGATTCAGTATGTTTCATTTTGTTTTCGCTAAGGATCGAATAACCCTTCATTCTGCTACCAGAGTATTTATGTATCTGTTGTTACCCAAAAATCCTGATGTATCATGTGTTGTGGTCGGCCTTTATGGTCAGTGTTAGTTTTCACGCGTTTTCCGATGTATGGTCAGTATTATGCTTAGCATTATGTTCCGTATATCCTGTGTTTTGTGGTAACATATTATGGACAACGTTTGTTATTGGCTTTAACACATATTGATATAAGTCATGCTTTGTGGTAATGTAGCTATGGTCAATAGTTGATTCTTGATATGGTAGTTATGGTGCCTTGTGCTTACCGTGTAGGTTATTGTAAGTTAGTTATGGTATTACTTTTGCCTTACTTTTTTCAGGTTTCGAAATTAATTTACCTTCTTTTATTTCTCTAGGAACGGACCCCGACCATAGGCTTCCAACAAGATTGTATGCTTCTGATTGTTATCCCAAAGGTCGTCTGAACGTCTATTCAAAACCTGATATATTATCCTTCATCCAATCCAAGCTTAAAGGGTCTGAGGAGTTTGAAATTATCAAACGATCAAGCTTTGGGAATCTTTTCAGTATACCAACTAGTCGTTGCCCCATATCATGCCAATTAATTCACAGTTTACTATCCCGCCAGCTTGTTACCATGAAGAAGTATGAAATGTGGACAGTGTTTGGTGGTAAGCCCCTAAGGTTTTCCCTCGCTGAATTTGGGTGTTTGACCGGACTGAACTGTGGTGAGTATCCTGCGGACTACAAACCTGTTCTTAAAAAACCTGTTAACGTTGGGGAAGGATCAGCGTGGGCAAAGTTTATTGGTCCCGACCCAAGTGTATCATTAGCAGATGTCGCAGAACTGCTTGGACGTAACGAGGATATGCCTGGCTGGCGTAAGCTAGGTCTTGCGTTCATACTTATCATCGACGGTGTTCTAATAGCTAGTCGTCAGATACACAGACCCACTCCTCGATACGTTGATATGTTGGATGATCTTGAAGCGTTCATGAATTTCCCATGGGGAAGGGAAGCGTTCATAGTAACGTTAAGGGCAATGACGCCCAGTCTAGGTGATAACCCTTTAGACACTTTTCGCCAACAATTTCAACAACAATCCCTCAGCCTCAAAGGGTTCCCCCTAGTACTTCAGCTACTTGCTTTTCATTGTATCCCTCAACTGCTTTCTAGAGTTCCTAATGGGTTGGACAAGACGACGCTGTTGGAAGCTCCTTTTTTAGGCCAAGGCAAACTAACCTTGTTGAAGTTGCAAGACGTTCGCAACGCAGAGCACGACGAACAGGTATGCCATTCTATAATCAGCATAATTTGTGGTTAGTTTATATGGTTACTTAATAATTGTATTTATTGTCAGCTTCAAGTCACCCCAATGCTTACACCTTCCGATGGTTTCGACTTTGTGTGGGCTGAGTGGGATGGAGAAGTTGCAGATAAGAAGGTTGTCTACTTGGAACACCTTATCAGTCAAGCTCACAAATTCACCATCAAGGCGAGGCCTGGCGGCTGTGACAAATTAGAACCATATATTCACAAACCAGCCCCCCCACCTTCGACGGGTGCCCACAAGCGACACATACTCTCTAGGAAGCAAAGAAAGGAGCCTGTACAGAACTTAAAAAAAACCAGATCTAAGAAAAAGAAATCATCAAACAGGAAGCAGCAAAGAATCCCCAAATACTTCAGTGGAATGCCTACTACTATTGAGGAGGTTCTCATTTGGACGCAAAAAAAATTGGATGAGCAGAAGGCCGATTTTAATAAACAGCTCAAAAAACTTCGCAACTGTGGACTAGGAAAAGAACCTTTGAGACACCGAAGGTCATCTTTTCTCGGTTTTGGAAGGTTTTCTCACCCCAGCCGAAACATGTCAAAGGGCAAGCAAAAACAAAAAATGAATATGGTCAATCATCAGGTATTACGTTATCCCCTTGACCATTATACAATTAACCATTAACCAACTGTTTCTTGTTTGTAGGTTCAAGGTGTTCCCAAGTCCAATCTCGAATTTGGCCAATGCAGCGGCACATCCGTAAGTACTCTCTTAGTTCCTATATACTATATTTCCCATTTATATATGGGGCAAGGACTCAAAACTTTTCTTTCTCGAATGCAAACTAGGCTGGATTCGAAGCGGACCTGAGTACTCAACCCAATACAACACTGCCTACGAACTCAGGTCCAGACCCGGTTGATGGTAAAGAACTCCAAGTTGATAATGATTCAGGAAAATCTAAAACTAGTCTCGAAGCCCAAGCTGACGTAAGTCTTCTAAAAGTATCCTGATGTATCATGTGTTATGGTCGGCCTTTATGGTCAGTATTTGTTAACACCTTTTATGTTCTGCAGTCTTCTCAAAGTGCATCTTCACCTACTCATTCTGCTTCAGAATCATCTCAAACTAGTCTAGAAGAAGACGTCCAAGTAAGCAAATTTACGGTCTTGTATCTAAATTATTGTTTCGTCTAAGAGACCTTCATTTTTATCTAAAACCATTTTTGTTTGGTGCAGACGTCTGATCAAAGTGATGCAGTCTCTGTAGACTCTGCTACACCTTCTCATTCTGATCTGAATGCATCCTTCTCTGAAGAGGTAATGAATTTCATTCTCTAGCCTATAGGATATTTACTGTATAATTTTTCGTTTTTTTGTTGATTTACGCGTTAAACCGTCTAGGGTCTGACGAATCTAATCAACCGCGTTACGAGTGAAGTAGACTCTGAACAACTTCAACAGGTGAACATTATTCTTGACCACAACTTATCTTCATTATGTTCATGTCACTAACTCCTTGTGTCCAAAATCACTAGTCCATGCCTGCAATCGAATCGATTCCCAATATTCCCACAGGCGAACTACCACCTTCCAACATCACCGGAGGCCTATCCCAGGTTTCCTTTTTTACAGCTACTTCGTCCAACCATATATCTCCATGCAGCATGTTTAATCTGTTCGTTACTATATGTTCATAATATTATGGATAGGAAATTCTCCCAAACGTTGGAGTTGGGAGAGACGACCAGATCCTCGTCGACGCTGATGCTATTGCTTCATCCAACAAGAGGATTAAGGTTTCTGTGTCCATGGAAGAGCGAGTGTTGGCAAAGTTATTTTTGAACCGAGATCCCAGTATCCTATTTCCAGTCATCGATAAGACGGCTTATGAACTCTTAGAAGCATACCTTCTCGATGACCCTAGGAAGTAAGCATCATATCTTGAACGCAAAGAATATATACTATGCTTTCCTAACATTAACTGCAACCTCATTTCTGTAGGCAATACACCAACGCGGCTAAGTTTGATTTCACCAACCAATTCTTCTTGGATCTCGCAAAACCTCGACAATGGACCAATTCCCATGTACGTCTTTAGTTCTTTGTACGCTTTTACTACGTTTTTTTCCGTCAATTCCCATATCCATCAATTCCCATGTACGTCTTTGATACTTAGCTTTACCCGTGTCCATAAACCCGTTACCACAAATTAGATTCCTTGTGTTCTACAGAATTGCTAGCAATATAGTCGTATTAGATGGTCCTTATTTTCCTAATTGTATTGACTCCATTATCCCCTATTTCTGTTTCCAGCACATGGAGGTGTTGATGGATATACTGTCAACAAAGCACTCTGCAACACTTCGAAGAGAAAGAGCGCAATTTGCATCCCCCTAGTTAGCCAAACACCTTCATGACAGATCTAGATCTTTTGGAGCTTCGAAATCCAAACACCGATTTCAATGGTCGCGGGAACTAAAAGCTTTCTGTACTGGCACCGATGGCGAGTGGGTCAAGGATTTTGACACAGTTTATGTCCCAATGTGCTGGGACGATAAACATTGGGTCGGATTAGTCATAAATCTGAAGTTGCAGCTCATCGAAGTTCTTGATCCGAATACTGATTTGTACGCCGACCGCAAGGTTCAATCCTTCATGGGGCCAATTGCAGCAATGCTTCCATACATAATCAAGGATTGTACCATGGTCCCTCTTAGCCAGCCGTCTGATTTCGTCCCTTTTACTTACCAGCGTCTGTCAGGGACTTTCAGGGATAAGCGTGGTGGAGATTGCGGTCCTCTTGCCCTTAAATTTATGGAGATGCATGCCAACTATATAGGAGCTGAAGACATGGCACATTTCACGGATGACACTGTCGACTCAATCCGCAAGCAGTACACTATAGATGTCTTCGCTCATTTTATCGCTCCTCTCTTTAGCGTGGCTTAATGCCTTTAAATAATGCAACTCCTATGTATCGTTTTACTCTTTTGGTTTGTGTACGTCAACTTGAAGTACTATTGTACACATTGTTCTCTTCGAATTAATGCTCGGGCTCATATTCTATCTTTTACTACCTATTTATGTCATGTACAATTCGTTAACCTTGCTGACCCCACCACATATCACATTCTTTAACATATATAAGTTTGTTACCAAACATACACTTCATATCCAAGACCTGCTATAGGCAACCACAATCCCGTGCCCATAATCCATGCCAAAAAACTACAACATCTAGTGGTTACCTATATCCTTTTACAAAAAAACCTAACCTATTACCCATCACTGCCCTTAATACATATCCTTACATTACAGAAATACATCACCATACCCTAAAGAACACCCTTGGTCATCAAGTACATCACCATGAACCCAAACACAACACCGACCGTAACCACCTTCAAACCATGCCTTGCTTCCATTTCCAGTTCGCCCAATTGTTTTTCGAACATTGCCTTGTTCTTCTCAATATCATGCATTATTAGTGCATCCGTTGAAGTAGTCTGTTCCTCAATCTGCTCTATCTCTTCCAAAATCCCCTCATCAATCCACTTAAAGAGGTGGTTATCATTTACCAGCTGTCAAATAAAACCCATTTACAAATTAGTGACTGTTATAGGCATCCACTATTAATTCATTACACTTGTACCTGGCTTGCCGCTGCAATCTTGCACCGGAAGTACCGTCGATATGGGTTGGTCGATGTTTTTGACGTTTGTATTACAAGTTTTTCACCGCACCAACAACGCTTGGGTATTCCAACATGTGTTCTTCTTTGTGTAGGAGAGAAACCACTCGACGATCCAGACGATATTACCATCTACCCAAAAAAAAAAAATTTCTTTTGTTGACCATATACGACAAACCATAAAACACTCGTATTATGGTAATATCGTTGCCTATCAAAAATTTTTAATTTAGTTTGAGCTAGGTTCTTGTTGTGAGTTAGGTTAATCTCGTCTAATTTATTTGAGCCCGCCGGGTTAAAATAAATTCAAAAAATTTCTACTCTAACCACCCTAAATCCGTAAAACTTACCAATTGGATAACCCAAAAATACCCAGAAATCCTACCCCGCCAAACAAAACACAACCATCTTACGGAAACCCAAGACATCGAAGATTTAAGATCTTGATTACACTCACAAATCGCCACAACTTAACTTAAACCCAGATTCGACACATTTCTAACTCGCCACACGCGAACTTTTCAAAATACACTAGGTTTACCTCGCGCAGCACTACGATCGCTCTCAACGCCGTCAAATGCGTCGAACAGTTTTTTTAGGTTGAGCTCTTAGTTGCCTCCGCACAGAGAAGAGAAGTAGGGCTTATAAAATATTACTTATCTATACCCTACAACGAAAGCCAATTTCTTTAAGTTTAGTTCAATTTGGATCAGCCTGCTTTACAATTACCACTGTTTTTAGTTACCTCGTTATGTCTTCACCCCTAGGAATTAAACATTTAAATCGACCGACCGCACAACACTTCGTTTCTGTTCACTCGGTTGTGGTTGCCTATTTAAGGCCATTCGCTTTGTCTTTTCTAATTAGTATTTTACAAGTCAAACCAGCAATACTTCCAAATGCATACATAATCCGATCCAAAACAACACAAAAAATTACAAGTTCTTTTATCCCAACACATTCCCCTTATACTTACCAATTACACTGGTTGGTTGACCATCCTATGCAACTCGATGGTTTAGGATCAACAACCAACCATGTATGATGGCACGAATCACAAAAAACAACAAAAGAAAACCTGCCATGGTGTAAAGTCCCAAGGGAAATTAAATATACCAAAATAATCTTAATCTACTACGGCGGCCATAACTTTCTTAACTTCTCAGATCGGGTTGGTGCAGCTCACACGGTTGTGCCCATACCCTTTGCACCTTCCACACCTATTGTTAGCTTTTGAAGTTCCTGTCCTCCCATCCTACATTTTAGAAATTTACATCAATCCTTTTACTATGCGCAAACATCTCCAAGAGCAAACATCACTATTTACTTGACTTACCGTCATCTCACCAATCGACGGTATCCTTTTCTCCTTAGGCCTACCAGATGGTCTTCTTGTCTTAGGGGGAAACAGAACGAGTTTGGTCACTTCATCTGGCATATCAAAATTTCTAGGATCTTCGTGAGGTTTAATCAACCCTTCGTACGTCTTTGCCCAAACAGATGTTCTATAGTAATCCTCACACAACTGTCCGTACTCAACCCCCTTTACATCAGCAGCCATAAGTGCGTGACCACACGGTATCTTCGTCGTGTCATACACTTTACAGGTACACCTTTTCTCCCGCAACTCGACAGTGTTTTTCTGTCCGAACAAACCTACCACTTCATAACTCCATGGTGAGATGCACACTAATCTAGTCCCTTTTGCAGCCCCAAGGTTATTGGTTATCACTTTATCGACCTCCGGTGTCACAAACCCTTCATGCGCCAATGCTTTCTTCCTGCGCGCACTAAACCACCTTGTCAACATTGATTGTATGAACATTATCAACTCCGTGATTGGTGATTTCCTCCCTTTCCTTAGTGCACTGTTCAACGTCTCAGCAACATTAGTTGTCATCAGATTGTATCGTTTCCCAGGGAAATAACACCTTGTCCAATGCTCAAATCCAATTCTCTCCAAGTACTTTGCACATTCACTGTTAGTATTCTGGATTTGACCAAATACATTCTTGAAGTTCCCAGCATTGTAAGCACATGCTGCTTTAACAACCTGCTTAGCTAAACCTTTGCTTTTGAAGTGTGCCACCACATTCCTAGACAAGTGCACGATGCAAGCCCCATGGTTTGATCTAGGAAAAACACTCTTAATAGCCTTGTTTATTGAATTGTGTCTGTCCGAAATAATAGCTAACATTGGACTATCGGCTATAATACCCGCCACCTTAGTTAAAAACCAAGTCCACGACTCGTCATTCTCGCTGTCAACAACCCCAAAAGCCAAAGGGAAAACCTGAAAATTCCCATCTTGCCCACTAGCCGTGAGCAAAACCCCCTTATACTTTCCCCCTAGGTGCGTACCATCCAACACCAAAACACGCCTCACGTTTTTAAATCCTTCAATACACGCACCAAAGGCTATGTACATGTAAAGGAATCGTTCCCCACCTTCTCCATTGTCCTCTGTCTTCATATCAGTTTGTGTCCCTGGATTTGCAATGGTTAACATATGCAGATATGCTCCTAGATTCAGATACGATTCTTCTTCGCTCCCTCTTAAAGCTTCATAAGCAGTTTCTTTAGCTTTCCAACACTTGAAATAAGTGGTTGATATCCGTAATTCCTCAAGAACTAGTTGCTGCACGTCAAGGGGTTTTGGCCCAGCTTCAACATCATTAAACCTTGATTTATACAACGCAGCAATCACTCTTGATGTCGCTTTTTTCTTAAACTTACTCCTGGTTTCAATACTGCATGTGTGCCCGAGAACCGCCTTCCTTATCTGATAGTAACCACTGTCTTTCAACTCGTGTGCAGTTACCCTCCAGTTACACCTAGTGTCCGAACAGGTTACTACAAAATAGTTTTTCTTTGTCCTCGTTTGTTTGAAGTGAAACATGTGTTTTATCGCATAAATAGCCAGAGCAATCTGACAATCCGATTTACTAGCATACGTTTTCCCAACATATATGTCATCATCTAGGTCGTCATTCTCCAAGTCGGGCACATCTGACATTTCGTAACTCAAATCGTCAAAAAGTGGTGCTATATCAAATTCAGCATCATCAATATCCTCTAGCCTCCTACCATTAACCGAGTTAGAAGCACCAGCACCTCCAAATCCCCAAATTCTTCCATTCTCCCCACTCATACCAGCCACATCATGCTGTCCACAATTCAGCGAATCAAGGTTCGGAAATTTTAGACCACTAAGGTCCTCTTTCTGAACTTCTTTCAAAACACCCTTACCACACCTCCCTGTTACCACCATATGGTCAAACGCATCGTTAGTGTATGACATGTACTCGTACACATTTGAGCCCCCATGTGGTTCTGCTATCAAAGGTTCCCAGAATTCTTTATCGTACCCTCTAGGTCGAACATCTAACGCCTCACTCTCAGATACTTCTATAAGTTCACAGTCATCATCTTCCTCATCCAACAAATTCCACCGCGGGGCGCTTGGAGCACAATCTCGTACATTACTAACACCAGGTCCCTCATTCCGCGCAACACTCTTCCCACTCCTTAATTCTTCTTCCATCGCTTCAACTGTTTCCATAAATTCCGGGGTGACCTCTTCCGTCTCAAACTCATTTGATTTCTCTTCCTGTTCTGCCGACGACATTACTCCTTTTTCTCTCGCAGAGAAATTCAACCCAGTTTTGATTTGCGCATCCGGCGTTCTGAACACCCCGACATATTCTTTTCCCCTAAATGTTACACACAAGTTCGTCACCTCATTTCGAAAGAAAGACTTGACGAAAGCTTTAAAACCAACATGGCTTCTTATTTGCACAGGTGATTGTAGCGACGTCGGCGATGTCGCTTCAACCGGCAGCCAGTAACTTAGCGCCGTGTTCACCACCATATCCTCGTCAAATTCCACCGTCACAATTTCTCTTACATCTTCAAAGCTTAAACTCTCTTCTATGTTCACCACCCTAGACATCTTCCTTTTGTCAATAATGAAATCCCAACTTCCGTCGTCATCATATTTTCACAACCCAGCCAACACATGACAACTCTTTTCCATTTCCTACCTGCACATCATTTTAGTCTCCAACCACAGAAGCGTGTACAAACAACATTTAAAAAAAAACACTTACAGCTCAGATGCGATGCACTTCTTCTAGAATCTGTGGAAACCCTACCTCAAATCCCTGCAATTATTTAGAAGCTTTCTCAGCTTTTGAAAATGGAATAAAAGTTTTGTGAACCCAACCCCTAGGACTCCATGTTCGCTTCCCGAAGCTAGAGATAGGTAATCATTACCTATCAACATCTCTATGTGTACTTAGTTGTTAACTATACTCTTTCTCCACCGTTAGATTATCTAACTGGTTCCTAAAAACTAAACGTATCCAACGGCCCACCTTCTTTACTTTTTCGTCAGATTTTGAGCGGGAAAGTGAAACCATTTTTTCCCTTGGTTCTCATGAGGGCATTTTCGTCTGATTGTATCTCTTTTTTCTCTTGATGTTTGCGAAAAGTGCCTCTTATAGGCAAAGTGTCTTTTCCTCTCAATACTTCTACAAAAGTGCCTTTTCCTATTAATTTGCCAATATTTAATAGAGACAGCTCATCGATGATCCAACGTATAAATTACTACTGTCTCTTTCTGAGTTTGTTTCCTCAAAATACCCAAGAAAAAATTTCCAAACCAATACATTCTATTATCTCAGATCATAAATTATTAAATATTTAATAAAATAGTTATTTGGAGTTGTCTTTTTTTTTTTTTAATCTAAATCCATTAAAAAATCAAAGTTAGTCGGTTTGGATAATCCTAAGATCCACTCCAACCGAAATGTTATAATTTACATGGAAAAATGGGAATCCTCGTGTTCGTGCTCTTTTGGCGAGAGCATCGGCACGAACATTTTGGTCCCGAAGAATCCAAATGAGACAAAAATTAATAAAAGCTTCATTCAAATAAGAGAATAATTCCAATTCGATTTTAAAAGATGACCAGTCATCGAACTCTTCAATCATTTTAATTAAATCCGCACAATCCGTCTCGAAGATAATAGGTAAAGTTTTTCGTTCTCTTAAACAATCCATGATCCAAAGCAACCCGTTCATAGCATAAAAAACGGATAGACTGTATAGACACGCTTTCAGTTATTTCGAATTGGCTAACGTCAACGTATTACTTTTTTCTTCTCACATCGATCAATATATACCTATATAATATATAGTTATACACACATAGAGATATTTTTATAATATAATGTATTTTTGAGAAAGGAGTGGATTAATGGAAATTCATAAGGGATCTAATTCATTATAAAATTTTCTTAATTAGTTAGACTAAAAAAACGAAATTACAATTATGCCCATAAGGCTCCAACCTCAACAAGTCTAGTAACAAGATGACCACTAAGGTGAAGTGCAACAAGCGACTCGAAACCACCGACACAAGCACCACCGATGAAAAGTACCGGAACAGCTTGTACAGCGAGGCAAGCAATCTCTCCGTCGTCGATCTCAATAACTGTTGGATGAACTCCAACCGTCGATAGAAGCTTCTTCATGACGTGGCACATGCAACATGAGGAAGATGGAGTGAATATGATAACTGGATGCTCAGTTATTAACCGTCCGATCTTTGACTCTGGTGTCTCCTCTTCGTCGAACGAAAGGCTCGTGGAGACTGGTGGTGGTGTTGGAGGAGGAACCGTCAGATCAAGCGTTACGACGTCGTTTAAACCTCGCATCGTTTTCATGTGAGAGAAAAGAGAGTTTTGTTGATGTCAACGCGAAAATGAGCGACTATAAATGGAGAAATTGATTGTCACTATGATGACGTAATCATTATATGTAATTATTCAATTTATTTTATTTTTTGCTAATTATTTTTTGGTCATTTCTATATTGTACTTTGGGAACATGTTTAATTTGGTTTTTGAGTTTTTCCAAGAAATCTTGCGTACGTGGATAACGAAATATTCGCAATATTTGTATAATTGTACTATGTATCTCGGTGTATGAGCATAAGACCATCTCCATCCTAGAATTTTTAAAATAGAATTCTTAATATTATTATATTAATATTTATTCAAAATCTATAACTTAAAAATTTCATCATTTTATTCATCGAAAATCTTTTCTATTAGTAAATATTAATATAGAGTTCTTAAAAAAAAAATTAAACATTAAAATTAAAAACATTACAATATTAAATATATTAATTAAACATTAATACTAAACACATTAGATAAAAACATAAAAAAACATAATAAATGGTGATATTAATTATTTACGAATTTTTGCCATATATTTTCGACCAAATCTGTTTTGAGTTGATCATGTTTTATTTGATTCTGAACGTGATTTCGATTGTCTATCATATTTATGAGATTTGTAGGCATATCCGTTGAATACGTATAATCCACGTATAATTGATTGGTTTTAGATACTTCGAGAGCAACAAAAAAATAACTGCAATTTCTTCGATTTGGTATTGATTATTTCGGTTCGGTTTTGATTTGGTTTAAACCCAAAAAGTTAGTAGAAATACACTAAAATAAAAGAAAAAAATCAAATATTCGGTTCAGTTTTGATTCAGTATATTCAATTTTCGAATATTTTAAATTATTTGCATTGGAATCGATTCAATTTCAATTCGGGTATTTAATTAATTTGTTCCGAATTAGACATATAATAAAAAAAATTATCTCCATTCCACTTCATAAAAAAAAAATTAAAAATTGGACAAAAGAACCGATTCTAAAATGCCTCACTTGAGAATTGATTCTCAAGCTTTTTTTTTTTTTTTATCAGTTGGTAAGAACTCTCTCAAGAGTTACGGATGGAAGTACTCTAATAGTCCGACTTGAAGTCTTGTTGTTTATTGTTTGATAACATAACGCTAAAAATGTTTTATTTATTTATTTATCAAACTCCAATAGTTAATGACAAGAGAAATAATTGAATAC
>OVAO01001858.1:3267-13968 GCA_900406285.1 Biscutella auriculata
CCTTTTGAGATATCAACTCGTTCACCACTATTCCTCCTTGATTCGAGATCTTGAAAATTTTTGAGTGTTGGATTGAATAACTATGACATTACCTCCAAACTTATCAGAGTTTAGGTATGTCATTTGCCATTTTTCAACTGCATCCAACAGTATCTTAAACCAGAAGACACACCAAGACATAAGCTTCCCATTACGCCCACAATGCATTCTTTGAACTGAACCAGTCTTGCCCATGACACTCATTTCTCCTTTGAGTGATTTCACTTGCCATAAACGAAGACATCTTCACTCTCCAATGACACAGATAATTGACATGTGAGTGTGACACTATCACCCATACTTGAGGTTTGAACCTTGTGACTCGTCACCTCATAACCCGTCAAGCTTCTTTTATTTTCACTCAAGAACAAGTACCAAAACGAACTAGAAACCAACTTCTTCCTCCTTGGTTTCTAAAACCGACTTCACCATTAGCCTAGTGCAATAACTCTTTCCTTTATGCCTTAGCAAAAATCTTCCTTCTCATAGTCTTTGAGAACACCAAACTGAACTTGTCGTAGACACTATCAACTTTGCCTTTCTTCAGTTATTTCTCAGGAACGTTCATGATGATTCCACACAACCAACTTGATTTTCTTAGATTCGTAAGAATCCACAAAATCTGTCCATTTAGACTGCAACTTCAAGCAACCTTCACTCGAAACTGAAAACAATGAAATTTTTGATTTCATTTTTGAATTTCTTTTTTTTTTTGTACAATTTCAATAAAAAAGAGGTTAATTGTACTCTGGCAACTTTACGTAAGGCAGAGTTTGATTTTTAGGGTAAGAAAATAAGAAAAAAATCGAATGAGGCTCCCGATTTGACTTTGATCGTTATGTTTTGAATCTTAACCACTAAAAATTTCTACTATAACCAACAACTCATAAAATTCTTAACTTTTAAGGCGTCCCCTATCTTGAAGAATTTAAGAGATTATAACAGTAGCAAATTTAAAATATCTTAAGCATCCCTTACGATAGACCCTAACTAGCATGATTCACCCAAGCAACAAATAACTGCAGTTCTAAAACTTGCCTAATCATTGATAGAAGTCAATGTACTAGCTCATGTTCTATTAGGCTTAGATTCCCCTAACTATGTAGATCAAGAATAATATGTAATACCATAGGTTACCTCCTGATTTTGCAGTGGAAAATACCATTTGTTCTCCAGTAATTGAGCAATCTTATCGGTGAAACGAACCTCCATCTTCTTTAGAATCTTGGAATTCACCTTCTTGTTCGCCCGATACGCTTCTTTGTCGCATAATTTCTTATGTCGTTGCCACCGACATCTATAAAAAACACTCTGATCTTGTGTACTCCATTGATGTTGTGAACCCTCGAACAAGTCATTTCGTGAAACATAAAGAAAACAAACAGAAAATTCACAGAAGAGATTTTAATCCATGGACCTTCAGCCATGTCGATTATGTAATCGCTTTTTCATTGGTGCAATTTCTCCTCTTCCAACTTCGGTGTATTTGACCATTAGTATCAGATTTGATAAATACTGACAACTCCCGAATAGATTATTAGAACAGAAAAATTCATTAGATAATGAACTATTGGTTCTAAGCCATCTCTGGCGCTGAATCAACAATTCGAAGTGCTTTTCTTGCGTATTCTTGATAAACCATCATTTATATATAGATGTAGGAGGATAAGTTTGGGAAATAAGAAGCCCCTTTGACATCTCTTCATCTGCAAAGAATTATCGATGTGAAAACACAGAGACAGAGGGTTGATCTTTGAATAGGAAAATAGTGGATTTCTGGGTCCCAAATGAATTGGCTTATTCTAAAAAAGCCTTGTTCTTTGGAAGACATATCTTGTCTCTGGTACTGCATAGCTTCTTCTTGCTTAATACACCCAGATTCCATTGATGTCACTTTCTTCGTTCACTGATACGGCAGAACCTGAGACTTGCATTCTTCTTCCAGAAACAGAAACCACCTCACCACTTCTTCATCGGAACTTCACTGGAAACCTCTTTCCTTTAGTTCCAATGCATTTCATTTATTCACTTGTAATTCTTTGAAAATTCATATAAGTGTCATTCTACAAGAATGACAACTTAGTTTGTAGTAACACTAATTAGAAATACATTCATGATGGAATTTGTGACTACAAAATAAAATGTTGATTCGGTCTTCACCCTTTAAACTCTGTAAACATATAGAGCATTCATCATTTTCATCTTCGATAGGTATTGTTTTTTTTACTTATAGACTTGTAACTACCATGTCCACGTCTAATCTTATTGATGCATTTGGATTGAGGTCTTCAATTTCGAAGAACACTTTGAGGCATATGTTATGTGTTGAACATTACCTTGTATCTCTCTTAATATAATCAGTTAAGTCATCGGTTAACGTACATGATGTTTGTTGATCGATCTTATGATAAGTAAGGTAGAAGTTGGTTAACTATTTTAAACGTGTAACATTTTCTTATAATATTTATTCCGTGGTAAAAGGGGTTGTGTAGCTTGCATTGTATCTTGGTTGAAAAGGTCGTTTAATTTCGAGATGGAGTCGGTGTTTTTCTGGTTGTACTAAAGGAACTCTCTGGTAGTATAGTGAGAATAATATATTATCCATAGATGTGTAGAAGTGGAGAAATGAATAATTGTAGATATTTTGCTTGTGTCTAATATTGTTATTTATACCTTGAAATGAGATTCTATATATATGTACCTTTATTCTTTGATATTTGTTGACTCTATAGAGCCGTTGGCATAAGTTATACGATCTTAATCATATTAATTGACATCATTGGCCGTTACCGTTTTCCTCATTTTTTGGATTTGGTTTTTTTCCTGAGAATTAATTCGTTATTTAATGTAAGAGAAAATATACCACCCTTTGCTGGGCTTCGTTTTCTGCGGTGATATTTTTATTAATGAGTCTCTGTTGTCATTCTCTTTCAGTTATAGGCCCATAATACAAATTGTTTGATTTTGGGTTGAGAAAATTAAGAGTCTTTTGTGTTGTAGAGACTTGGGTAATTGACAAAAAAAGCCCAAGTCCAAGAAATTCTTTGGAGTAGGACACATGTCCTTTTCTGAGAGAACATATGAAAATATTAAAAATCTCACTTATTTGTAAACCTTGTCTTATTATATAAGATAACTTGGATACGCTAGGTGAAAGACTCTCTTTCAAAACTAGTCTTTTACTTTCTCTTATTAAGCTGAAAGCCTCTGCTTGATTTAGAGTCTCCACCACACAAGTATATCTTCAAAGAGGGATCAATATCCAACAAGTGAAATTACTTTTCTCTCCCACCAAAACTCTACAGCTAAAAGTCTTACTGTCGTCTCTTTTCTTCTTTGGTCGACTATTATAGCAGTGGTATCACTGACTCCCCCTTTCTTCTCTTCTTCTCTCCTCTTTTATATAACAACGTTTTCTGGTTTATTTATGGGGTGTTTTCTGTCTTTCTTAACCGTGCGCGGCGATAGCCTCCTCTGTTCTCGGTATGCTCTGGCGATACCTTAAGCTTGTTCTTGGGTCATCGTCCTTTGAGTCACGACAAAAGATTTGTCTCTCGAGCATTTAGTGGTGTAGTGGCTAGGATGTGGCGGGTCCGGATGGTGGTGGTGGTCCCGTCGCTTTTCTGCTCTCGTCTCTGATCGGGTGTGGGAGGCTCGTCGCCGGCTCTGAGTGTGTTGGTTTCATAGCTTTTTTGTTCAGTCCCTAGTTGTTTTTTCCTTGGCTCTTATCGTACGCGTTCGTCTCGAGGTTTTGCTCCATCGGTGTTTGTTGTGGCATTTGACCGTGCAGACAAAGTGCAATGGAGGTTCTGGATCAGCGTTCTCCTAGTTTTTGGTTATGATATGCACGTGGTTTCTTCTCTTGTTTGCTTGTTGGCCTCGATTGAGGTATGTTCATATGGTTGATGCTCAAACCTGGACCAATTATAAAGCAAATGAAGAATTGGCTTTAGGCCACTTATAAAAAGAAAAATGGGCCAAAGATTTTTAGATACTAGATATGCCTTTATTGTTAATGTGAGTAGTTTTACTGTTTTTGTAAAAGGTTGTTTTACTTTTTAACGATAATGTTTTAAAAGTTCCAGTGGTACTTTATTTATAAAAAAGTTTCATCCTTTTTAGAACAATATTTTTTCTTATAATTGTTTTTATCCATTTTTCTAAAAGATAAATTTATTTTCTAATGAAATATAAAATTAAAAATGTTAATATTTTTCACTAGGCATGGGATTTCTTATATTCGGTTCACATTCAATTCCCGTTTGGTTCGATATTTTCAGTTTTCAATCGGATAGTGAACATAGTATCTATTTAGTATATGAATGAATATCAGTTCGTAAACTTTGGTTCAGATCGGGTTTTAGATACTGAAAGAGGAACCTGAAGTAACCGAATTTTCTTTTGTTCGGTTTCGGTTCGGTCTAAACCAACAAATTTAATTGAAATACACTAATATATAATTAAAAAAATCAAATATTCGATTTGTTTTGGGTTCACTATATTATATTTTTGGATATTTTAGATCTTTTACATTAAAATCAGTTTGGTTTAGGTTTGGTTATTCAGTTTTTTTTAATCCAAAATACCTAAATTGGTTCAGTTCGGTATTGTGAATATTTTTTTGGTTTCAAATGTCCGTTCGGTTTTTGGTAACTAACCGAACCAAATCGATATCCATTGATAGTTAAAACATTATCCATTCGGTTAACTTATGATATTCGATTCAATTTTAGTTCGATTCTGATTTGATATGTTCGAATCGATTTATAACCTCAAAACTACTTTTCACTGTGACTTAAAAGAAAAAATCGAGCTTCAGGCCACCAAATAGTAAGGATCGGCCATGCTAGTGCTTTTTGTGTTGTTGTTGGTTTGGTTGTAGTATGGGTATGGAAACTTTGGATTGAACTATGGTCAAGCTCGTGTCTCTAGGTGTGGTGGAACGGTTTTGGTGAGTCTTGAGTTTATGGGTGAAAGCGTTTCTGGTCCAAACTTCTCCTCTAGGTTTTTGCAGATGTGCATCGACAGTCTTTCTAGGTGTGCTTTTGTGTTCTTGGTGTGGTGAGAAGTTCGTTCGTCTTTTCCCGTTAAGGAGCTCTTGTTCCTACCGTCTCATGTTCTCCATACAGTGCTCAATGTGGATGTATGCGTCTTGTGATTGTGCTCCGTTATTCGAGTTGCTTACCAATGTGGAGTTCTACAAGGGTTTTTGGCTTAGGTTTGAAGAAAAAGAGGATGTTCTCCCTTTGCTGGTCAATGCGGATTTATGTGTTCTTAGCTTGACAAGGTTGTTCTAGTCATGGGTTGAACTGTTCTTGAATTTCATTTCGGCTTTCCAAGCATCAATATATTGGGTGAGGAGGTATTTTCACTAAGCTTATTTGCTAGGTCGGTCAATGTAGCCGAAGTTTGGACATCCAAGATTTATTCGTCTTCTTAAGTTTCTAGTGTTTTTTCGAGTTTGCTCATTTGTTGCCGAAAACTACCCTTAGTTTATCGACCTTAGTTTTTAGATATTGTTTAAATCCGTCGACTTTGGATTTCTTCTTTCGCTTATGTTTCATGTTATTCTTGTCTGGACTTTGCTAATTTTCCTTTAGATATTTGATTTGGTATTAGGTAATCGGTATACTATTCTAAAGATTTTGCTATTATAATTCTAGATGAAAAAAGAGAAGTTAATATTTCAAAGATGAGTTTGTACCCATGTAAAAGTTGATAGAACACTGGGTTGTAGTTTATCTGTGTTGTTTTAGCATATATCATTGGGCTATATTTGACCCATCTAAAATATAATTGGGTAAATAATCCATCTAATACTTCTCTCAACCCAATATTTCTGCAAAATCTATTTTTATTTTATTATACTCTGTTCTGGTTCTGCAATTTTGGATAAATTGGCTTGGCTAGGATCCAGTTTTCAGGTATTAGTAAATGTTATAAAGTAACTGAATAAAAATTCGGTTCAAATTGATTTAGTTTCAGGTTTATCGTTTCAGATTTATCTTCTAAATTTATATAGGATATCAAATATCAAATCTAAGAATTTTAGTTTAATTTTATGAAGTTCTTTTTAATTTCGTTAACTTGATTATAATATTTTTTGATTAACTATTCGATTAGTCGAACATAAATTAAAAATAGAAACAATACTAAAATTCTGCCGATCGATTTTCAACGTCTAACCAATTACGAACCAAAAAAGAAAAAAATTGAGTTGATTTGGTTTTATTCGATTGGGTGGGTCAAATTTCTCAGGCCAACTTTGTTTCAACTTTTGAAATATGTTGCCTCTCCCAAAAAAAAGTTGTAAATGGATCTATAATTGAAAAAAGTATGAATTTGTTAAGATAAATATGTGATTATTTATCATTCACTTAAACACATGGTTTTGAAGTGTCATAATATTTTGATGTGTCATTTTGTAGTGACACTAATCTTATTTTTGTTATCAACATATTACATATGATGAGTCATTCTCTCCTTGTTTTTACTTATCTATAAATAGGTTATTCTTGTAATCATAAAAACACATCACGTACAACATCAAATATCAATCAAAATCTTTCTTATCATTCTTACACAATTCTCATATATAATATGAGATCTCTCATTTCCATAAAGTGTTTCTACATATATACATACATATATATAGACATATAAACACAATTACACCTATTATATTATAATATTTTATAACACGTTATCAGCACGATCGACTCCCGACGTTTCTCGTTCTCGAAGTTTATCGATATCGACTTTCCCAATCTCGATATTTCTGATCCCGACATATTCCAATATCGACATTTTCCGGTCTCGACATTTGCTGATCTCGACGACTCATTTTTCCGTTCATAATCCATATATCATTTTAAGGTAGTATTTATGATAATATTTAAATTTATACATGTTATTTATGTTAAATCTTACAAAGATTGTTTTCATTGCCAAGGAGAACAAAATTTGAAATAAGTAATGTTCTATTTTTCCTTAAGTTTGTAAAAAGTTATTGAGTTTTAAAGACATTCGTATGAATGGATATCACATTGAAACAAAGAAAAAGGCATTGAATATTTTTGTATTATATCAAAAAGAAAGAAATTTTGAAAGAATTACCTATGTTATCTTCTGGATTATATCGCACAAAAATAAATATGATGGAGTCATATATTACGATGGACCAAAATATATTAATACGTTTGAAGTATGACATGAAAGATTTGGGCTTCCGAGTTCAGTTATGATGAGAAGAATTGTGCAAAAATTCAAATGGGCACCCTTTGAAAAATGAATTTGAAAAATGAAAATATTTTTCAATCGGGAGAGTTTTCGTGTAATACAATTTCTCAAAGAAAGCTTATTTCTAGGCCTTCATCAGTTAAAATTGGGAATGAATGTTCACACTTTTTAGAAAGAATACATGGTGATATATGTGGAAATATACATCCAATTTGTGGATCATTTCAATACCCTATGGTATTAATTGACGCGTCTAGTAGATGGTCACATGTTTGTCTATTGACAACTCGAAATATGACTTCTGCAAAATTCATTGCCCAAATTATTAAATTAAGAGCACAATTTCCTGATAATGTTATAAAGAAAGTTAGACTTGATAATTCTGGTGAATTCACTTCCCAATCTTTAATGATTATTGTTTATCAATGAGAATCGATGTTGAACATTCTGTTGCTCATGTTCATACAAAATGGCATGACCGAGTCTTTGATTAAAAGATTGCACCTTATTGCAAGCCATTAATAATGAGAATGAAGCTCCCAATTTTCAGTACGGGACACGCTATATTGCATGCAACAACTTTGGTCTAGATACGGCCAATCGCAAACCATGAATTTTCCCCACTTGAATTAACATCTGGACAAAGACCAGATGTATCCCATCTCCGTGTTTTGGATGTGCGGTTGATGTTCCTATTGCCCCACCGAAAAGAACAAAAATGGGGGCACAAAGGAGATTGAGAATTTATATAGGATATACGTCACCAAGTATCAATAGATACCTTGTCGTAAACTTGTAATTTGTTTACGACACGTTTTGTCGATTTTATCTTTAATGAAGATGAATTTCCAGCGTTACGGGGAGGAATTAATCAAGTATTAAAAGATATTACATGACATACACCATCGATGTTGCATCTTGATCCTCCTACAAATCAAAGGGATCTGGAAGTTCAGAAAATTGTGCATTTGCAAATTTTGGCAAATCAATTACCAAATGCATTTACGGATATTAATAGAGTGACGAAATCATATTTCCTGTTGTTAATGCCCCATCAAGAATTAATATTTCAGAAGAACGAATTAATGAACACAAGGTTCATTTAAAAAGGGGGAGACCAATGGACTCAAAAGATAAAAATTCCCCGAAAGAAAAAGAACTTCGGAGAACAAAATGAAAAGTTTCCAGAAGAACTAATTGAAAGAAAAATATCTAAAAGGCAACGATGAAAAAGTTATAGAAGAGCCATATACATTTAATCTTCCAAAAAAGAATATGATAAAGAGAATCCTTTACTAAAAGAGTATGATCCTGAAAATATGAGTTTTCAACCCAAATCGGACATCGTAACTGGTGATTTGCTTCCCAAAGGGGATGAGAGGTCACGAGTTCGAGTGTCGGTATGGGAAGGGGACCATTTTACAGGCGTGTAAACATAATCTTCCAGAAAACAAAAAAGCCATGAGAAATGAAACCAATCAGATGTAAATGAGTTTTTGTTAGAAAAAAATGAGAAAATGAGTTTAACTCGTAAAATAAAATACCTTCCGGAAGGGTTAAAACAGTCCAGAAAAATGGATGGACTAGGAATCTAATATGTGAATATGAAATATAACAATAATATAAAATACAAAATATAGTGAGATTCAATTCGAGATGAATATATCTAAAGTCATATCATCTCGAGGGGGAAAATATGAGAATCTCACTTTGATAGAAAGTGGAAGATATTGAAGATTATGTTTCCTCGTATACGATGAATTTTGATCCTTAATCAAATTGAGTTATATTGTAAAACTTTTGAATATTTGGACATGAATCTGAAGTTCATATGTTTAGAGGGAACTATTCAAAACGTGTTGCAAATCAAATGCCAGAAGCATTAATGATGAATATAAACAATTGTGAGACTGAATAAAATGAATTATTGAATCCTCATAAAAATCAATATGACTTGAAATTCAAAAGACAATTCATATACAAAATGTCATCACTCAACTGTCATACATACAAATAATATTTAAGAGAAAAATTCTTTTTTTTTTGTCGGCAGAAGAGAGACTCCATCAGCGCTAGCCTGCGCTCCCCCATGCGCTGGTAGTCTCGGTGTAATCCACTTGATCCCTACTTCGACGCGCCTCAGTCGCAAGGGTATGAGCTAGTCGGTTGTCTGCCCGGGGGATATGCTGCACTCGCGTCGTGTCAAACCTGGACACCATGGCATACAGTGTTTGAAGTTGATCCGCGAATCTCGGCAACCCCCTCCCATCGTTCATCATCTCAACTACATCTGTGGATTTCGTCCAGAACTGCACTCTTCGGTACCCGTGTTCCAGCATGGTCTCCATGGCCCACATTAAGTCGTCCAATTTTGTATGCAGGGGTGTGGGTCGTCTGGGTGCATTCCGGCCCCCTGCAGGACCTCGCCCCTGACTGGATCATGAGTAGACCATCCAATACCCGACAAAGGTTCAAAGAGTTTCCAAGACCAGATCATGAGTAGATCATGAGTAGAAAAAAATCTTACGCTAGCTGAAAATGCTCCTATTAAAATATAACCTTGATAATGTAAAAGTCTACATGAGAAACTACTTTGGTTCCAACAATACAAATCCTCGAAAAGAAAAAGAAAAGAAAAAGGAGCAATACAAATATTTATTTGAAAAGGATCAATCCCCCAAAGAGTTCATTGACATGGGTTAATAGTAAAATAAGGTATTGTATTAAGATAATAAACGAGATCTCGATTAACCATGTCATTGTGAAAAGTGAGGAACCAAAGAAATATAATTGTCGACAAGATAAATAATTTAGCGCGCTATGTAAATGAGGATTATTATGAAACTACCTCTGCGAATGAGTGTAATAAAGGTAAATTTTGGCTAAATATGATTAAGAGACTCTCAAGTCTATGTTAAGTCCGTATGAAAAATCAAAACATTGAACCAGAAGTTCAAGTAATAACGGGTGTGAATTTTCAAGGAAATTAAATGAATTTTGGTATGTCTGACAAAATAGACAAGACTTAAGTAACATCTCATGGATTCAACAATCCATAAAGAATAAATCCACGAAGGTTTAATGATATCATAATTATGTTCCCGAGAATCTTACTAAGTTTTGATGGTTTGTAAACATCACTTTAACTCCTGAAGAATTATGTTAAATCGTATTAAATTCAATAAAATTATTGAGATAAACGACCTTGGAAAGAGATATTATTTTGTGGGATACTATGGACTATAATTCTAGATATAAAACCTGATTAGTTGCTCAAAGTTTTTCTTAAAGACCGGAAATAAAATTTGAGAGACATATTCTCCGGTATTTGATGCAGTCACATTAATATACTTGATGAGTTTGTCGGGATCTAAGAATATGGATTAATCATTTAAGTGATTTTTTGTTGAAAAAGATACATTA
>OVAO01001859.1:0-13967 GCA_900406285.1 Biscutella auriculata
TGTGATCTAACCCGACTTTGGTTCGATAATCCCCGAGTTAATTCTCACACTATACTAAATTGATTGAGTAGCTTTTACTCCTCACTAACCAATAGTGATCCGAGTAAATACCTACTTATCACCCATAAGAGAAACTAAACTGTGTGAATCAAAAAGCATAAATCTATCTTTAAAGCAGGTAAAACAGGAGCTAATTCATGTAACTTCGCCATAGACGGATGGCCTAACCTTGCATTCAAAAGCTTGCAATCAACAACCAATGAAACACATAAAGAACCTTTAGGAGTAGATGAAGACGAGGGGTTCTCTCTATCTAGAACATAGAGATTTTGGCAGAGGCTAAATTGATTGAGAATAGACGAGGGGTTCTCTTTCTCCCCTTATAACTTATGGATTAAGATTGGGAATAGGCTAAATTGATTGGTAGGATGGTTTAAGACTGGATTAGAACAAATATTCTCAATCTATTCATGAATCTAATGCTAGAATAGGAGTAACTAGCCTAATCTAGATCATAGGAGATTTGTTGCGCGAGAAGTGTTTGATAAAATTTCTGAACTAAATGAATAGGTTGTTAGTAAATTCTTTCCAAGAGATTTTTTAAGTTATTGATTGATTGTTGAATAGAATTGTGCTTAGTGCTTCTTAATCATGATGCTTGCCAATAGATTGTGTAGTAGCATGCTTAGGAAAGAGGTTTTTTATCACGAGAGTGAACTGACCGGAATTTGACATTCTTAGACATAAGATAAACCTGATAGCGTGAATTAAACCATACTAGCATGAAAATGATTGCATGTTTCGAATGCTCTGATCCATGAGTTATTCTTATTTATGAATTTCATTTTAATCGATAAAGTTTGCTTAGGATTTTTTAGTGACAAAACAACACCTAATTACCCCACTTAGACCTAGTGAACCCTCCATAGAACTAGTATGTTATCCATCCTGATTTGGTTCGACAACCCACTTACCACTATATTACATTGCTAAACTAAACCCGAACCACCCATTATACTACACCGTAAATTTCAGTTTATCAATTGGCACTGTTGCCGATTTAGGATTTTAGATAGCCATTAGTCCTCTGTGTTTGTTAGGGACTAAGTTTTTCTTTTCAAAGTTACTAATTGTTCAACTTTTTGTTTCTCTTTCTTAGGTGTATGACCACGAGATCTAAAGGCACAAGTACTCTTCAACCGAAACATGAGGATATTACTGTTTTAGAACATCATAACAAGAGAGTTCGAAGGGAAACCAAAAGATTGAATTTACATAACCGTCTACATCAACAAGAAATGGCTGATATTTGCAACAACAATGATGGTGAGAACTTGGGCGAGCAGTTTAACCCACCACCCCCTCTAGCACCAGCTCTGCAAAGACCTGTTCCTCCAGCAAGAACTATTGGTGACATATTTGAACCCATGGAGCATGCTGAGAAAAGAAGTATTCGACCACCTCCTATGGAAGCCAACAACTTTGAAATCAAGACTAGTATTATGGGTTTAATCATGGGTCACCAGTTCCATGGGCTTCCGAAAGAATATCTCATTCGACATCTGAATTATTTTGACAGGATCTACGAAACATTTAAGATAAATGGAGTCTCTGAGGATGCATTTAAGTTACGTTTGTTTCAATTCTCCTTGGAAGGAAACGCAAAGGATTGGGAACAAAGTCTAGCTGCTGATTATATCCACACCTGGGAAGAATGCAAGAGGGCTTTCTTGCAAACCTTTTTCTCTGCCTCCAGGACAACTCAGATTCAGAGAGACATCTCTTCATTCAGGCAGATACTATGGAGTCATTTGCTGAAGCCTGAGATAAATTCAAGAAGTATATTCTGAGTTGTCCACACCATGACTTCAAACCTGAAAGCTTGTTGGGTGCCTTTCATAGAGGATTGCATAAGGACTACCAGATGGTGCTACACACTACAAGTGGAGGTAGTTTCTTCACAAAAACTTATGATGAGGGATCATAGCTAATAGAGAAGATGGCGTTGAGTGATGCATCACATGGAGGTGACTACGATCGAACAGTTCATCAAGTTGACATTTCTGAAAACATCAGTTTCAAGTCAGAGCTGAAGTCATTAAATGACAAGATAAATAGGATGGTCCTTGATCAAAGAAGAAATGTGAGTTTTGTTGGTCAGTCTGAAGAGGTACCATCTGAGGATTATCTGATAGAGGAAATGAACTATGTGAATAACCAGTAGTACCCAATGACCTACAACAACTACAACCAGAACCCCAACCTATCTTAGAGCAGTTAACCCATATGATCAGGTGTACCCAGCTCAGAAACCATTCCCACCTCAACAAGGTTATCAGAACCATGGACCATTTCCAAACCAAGGAGGTTTCAAACCGAATTACCAAACCCACACCATGCCTTCCCTACTACTTAAGCCCCTGCGCAGCCTATGTCTCAGAGTAACCCACCTGGTACTGATGATTAGACTAATCCCATGCTTAAACAGTTACTAGAGGGACAGACTCGATCAACTAATGACTTCATGAACTTCAAGAGAGAGATACACTCAAAGGTTGACAACATGTACATAGACTTGAACAATATGATGGAATCCATGTCTTCCCACATAAAGACTCTTGAAAATCAAGTAGCTCAGGTTGCTTCTTCTGCAAAAAGACAGCCTGACACACTTCCGGGAAAAGGTGAAAAACCTACTCATGAGTTCGTGAACGTTGTATCTATTGAGGTTCTCATCGAGGAAAATGAGAGCCTAAATAGGGGTGACAGTTTCTGAAATGTCTGAGAAGAGAGCTAGGGTGGTCGAACTTGTCAACACCTATGCTCCTAAACTCCCATTCCCATGTCGATTTTTGGAACTGTAGAGGGAAAAATTCAAAGAAAGGTTGAAGGAATTTCAGAAATACATACCTCAAATTCAAGCTACATTAGCAAATCCAAAGGTCAACTAGTCGATCAAGGAACATGCTCTGAAGAAGATTGAGGGTCTCGAATAGTTCAAGAGAGAGCACTTACCTGAAGACCCCACTTCTGTCATGCCTAAACTCGATCTTGTTAAACAAGCAGATCCAAGGAGTTTCTTGATCCCTTGCTCCTTACTTTCTGAAAATTTCGATGAATGTTTGTTGGATTTAGGAGCCAGTGTTAACGACTTGCCATTGTCTGTTGCTGAAAGACTTGGTTATTCTTGTTTTGTGCCTTGCAAGATGGTTGTTCTCCTAGCAGATAACTCATGCAGGAAGCCTGTTGGGAAGCAAATGGATCTTCCAGTAAAGCTCAGAGGAGTAGAGGTACCGACAGACTTTGTGGTGCTAAAAATGGAGAGAGAGAATGAAGGCCAACTAATCTTTGGTAGGTCATTCATGGCGTCCACACAATCTGAAATCAGTTTAAAGAGAGCGAAGGTCACATTGGATTTGGGAGCCTATGGTATTCAAAAGTATGATCCAAGACCCTTGTCAAGGAAAGATAAGAAGAAATCTCAGATTTTGTGCTCACAGACGAAGAAGATAATAGTGAAGATGTGCTAGACGAGTTATTTGGTCAAATGGATGAGAGTGAAAGTGATGAGGAGCTAGATGAGGGTGAAAGTTATGAGGAGATGGACGAGGATGGTGGTGTGGTGGTTGAAGAAGAAAACCTCTGGAATGAGGTAATAGAGGTTCCACAACCTGATTTCAGACTATATCAGATTCCAAGCAGCATCAGGGGAATCGATATAGACACCACTGTGTGCAATGTCAACTCAATATACAATGGAATGACGAAGGATATCGCTGACTTATTTGGACTTGAGATTAGAGACCCACCCATATGAGACTTGGAGAAGTTAGTAGGTCCCGATGTTCGTGCAATTGGTATGATCTACAATGTGGAGATCAAGATTCTCGGCAGGTTCACACTGATTTCTTCATCTTTCCTGCACTTTTTATAGAAGGAAATGAGTGGATGGTTATGGGAAGGCCTTTCATGAAAGATGTTGGAGACACCATCAATTTCAAAACAAGTGATATGGTCCTTCAAAAAGTTGTGAACTACCCCGATCCTAGGCATGCTGAGCAGCACCGATTTGGGAAACCATAAAAGCCTAGAGAGGAAGTAATGGTTACTGATGAAGTGAAGATTGAACGTTGAGTGAACCAGGAACAATTCCAACACTCAAAGTGTTTAGTTCGAGAAGACAGAAGGTTACAAGAGCGTTAGATTGAGGATAGGAACCACCTTTATGGAGCCATGGCAGGTTGCACTGGAACCTTGAGGATCAGATGAACGCAGAAAGGAAAGAGCACAAGGCTGAATTGGAGAATCTCCAGGAACGACTTCGCAAATTGGAGAAAAACTCCAAACTGAACTGAGAGATGTCTGCAAAGTCAAGCTAAGTGAGTATAAACAAGCTCACTTGGGAGGAAGTCTCATGACTATCCTTGTACATATATCCTTTTTAGCTTTGAATTTT
The DNA here is from genome assembly GCA_900406285.1 of Biscutella auriculata. Classification (NCBI taxonomy): domain Eukaryota; kingdom Viridiplantae; phylum Streptophyta; class Magnoliopsida; order Brassicales; family Brassicaceae; genus Biscutella; species Biscutella auriculata. The sequence goes on from OVAO01001859.1 coordinate 4,457, forward strand.
TCATTTTATTTTTAATCGCTTAAACTTGGTGCTTTTGGATCTTGTTTTCGATGGTTGATGATCTTTGTAGGCATATTCATATATTAAGGTCAAGTTTTGGCCAAATCCACTGGTATTGATGTCAGTGCAATGCAAGGATCACACAAGGCTCGTTGATAAGCTTGAACGCGAAATTCAGAGTGCTCGGAGAGGCTACACCGGTCAGTATACCGGTGTGCATGACCGGTGTTGTGCCCATAAATTCGCCGTAGGAGGAGCATCGGTGAGTGCACCGGTCATGGCTGACCGGTGTGAAACCTACTACCCTCGAACCACGACATGCACCGACCACAACTGTACCGATTAGTCTGGCTGGTGTGGGTCACGAAATCCGGTACTGATCCAATTCTCGCTAGATTCATGTACCCCTCTCACCTTGTATATATGCATTCAGTTTTTCATCTTTCTTATTTTTGGTCTCTTCTTCTGAGCGCAGACACAGAAAGACTGTGTTGTTTAAGTTTGGGAGAGGAGCTACCTTTGGACTGATGATATTTCTTGTTTTGTCTTATCGAGTCCTATGCATTCGTTGTAAATATATATGTTTTACAAAAAAAAAATAGTAAATTTTCAAACCAAAAAGATTTTGCATTCTTTTAGGATTGAGTCTAGATAATTTGCATAGGAAATCAGTGAGGATTATGGGTTATCCTCAGAGTTTATTTAGCTTTGTCGGGTAACTTTAACAAGCATGTTTACTGGGAAACGCACTAAAAGTTGAAGAAGTTAGGTTGTTTTTTCCTAATTGTTATTTGGGTTACGAAATTAGCTCTTTCCCACAAGGACATGATCTATAGTATTAAACCGTGCCTGAAATCTCTTATTAGCTTCTCCATGTTGTGATTGTAGGTCTAAGGATTCCCCCTCTCTCTTTATCCAAAAAGAAAAAAAAAACAAAAAGAATATTAATAAAAAAGAGAACATAAAGAAAAATCAAATAAAACCTTAATTCCCGGGATAAGAAGATAGGCGCTTGGTTGCATAACCATTTAAGTGTTTAATCAGCGTGTAGCTGAGGTATGTGGTAAGGAGACATGCGTGTGCGTGGTTAGACGTTTGATCACACATGATGCAGACTCCTATGGTAAGGGGGCGGGCATTATGAGTGCATAAACACTCGGGTTTTTGCTCAACCGCCATGAAAGCTTGATATAAGGGGACGGGCACCTTCTGCAGCATAGTTGGTTATCGCTCAACCTGCAATAAGAGAACCCAAGTATGGTGGTCTTGCTTTAAAAAAATGATACCCAAGAAAATTTGGGAGCTAAGGCCATCATCTAGAAAAGAAAAGAAAAGAATAGAAAAAGAGCCAAAATGTCAAGTTTGTTGCAATAAAGTAAAGAGAGGGAAAGGAACCTGAAACCGCTTGAATCTTAAAAGTTTTGAAAAGGTTGACGAGTAGGAAATAAGTTGAATTGTTATAGTCTAGATTAGTTCCTTCTCTAGTCGGTAACATAGAGCTTTGTGATGATAGTTCAGTTTTATTAGTGTTTAGACACTTGGTTGTTGGATTCTGCTAGTGCCGGTGCACTCTTTCATGTTTTGCTGACTTTGCTTACTTGGATTATCTCACTTTTAAATCACCGATCTAATTACCGAACCGTTTTCAAACCTCTTTCCTTCACTTATCTTTTGCCTAGCTTGAGGACAAGCAAAAGTTTAAGTTTGGGGGAGTTAATATGCATTGATTTTGATAGTTTAGGCACTCGGTTTTCATCGTTTTGCATTAGATTATGATACATTTTATAGTCCTCTAGGTTGCATTTGCATGTTATTTGTCATTTCAGGTGCAGAGGAGGCTATGGCAAGGAACTGAGCAAAATGGAGCATTTCAGGAGCAAAAACGTCAAAGTCCCGGAATTGGAGGCCGGTCAAGCACATCGCTCAGGCTGACCGGTGCTCATCCCATGAGCCGTACCAGAGATTATACACCGGTCAGCACAAGCCGGTGCAGGGTGACCGGCGTAGAGCCCGACATACCGACTAGAAGTTATACACCGTCGGCACAGACCGATGTAGCTAACCGGTGCAAAACCCATAAGCTACAGAGTAACCACACAGGTCAGGGCACACCGGCAACCCCTGACCGGCGCACATTACCCGGAGAAAAAAAAACAAGTCTTAATTTCCTTTTTAGAAATGTAAATTGGCTAAGTATTTAAGGAAAAAGAAATGTAAATTGGCTAAGTATTTAAGGGAGCCATTAACTAAAACCCTAATCACGTTTTTTTCTTAGTTTTTCTATAGTTTTTCCAGTTTTAGATCTGATTTTCTCAAACTCATTGTGAGAGATCTTGTGGTGCTTTTCTATTTGCAATTCTCAGATTTTAGATTTCATTATTCTTACTTTGATTGCTGATTATTTTAATCTTTCTTAATCTAACCCTACTCTTAACCATGTCTAGAAACTCTCTAAGTGTTCTAGATATGGATTGTGAGTAATCCCCTTATAATTTATGGATTAGTGTTAGGAATAAGCTAGATTGATTGCTAGGATGGTTTATGACTGAATTAGAACAAGTATTCTCAATCTATTCATGAATCTAATGCTGGAATAGGAGTAGCTAACATAATCTAAATCATAGGAGATTTATTGTCCGAGAGGTGTTTGAGAAAATTCCTGAACTAAATGAATAGGTTGTTAGTCAATTCTTTCCAAGAGATTATGTAAGTTATTGATTGATTGTTGAAAATAATTGTGCATAGTGCTTCTTAATCAGGATGCTTGCCAAGAGATGTGTAGTAGCATGCTAAGGAAAGGGGTTTTTTTTATCACGAGAGTGAACTGACCTGAATTTGACATTCTTAGACATATGATAAACCTGATAGCATGAATTAAATCATACTAGCATGAAAATGATTGCATGTTTCGAATGCCCTGATCCATGAGTTATTCTTATTTCTGTATTTCATTTTAATTGATATAGTTTGCTTAGGATTTTTTAGTGACAAAACAATACCTAATTACTCCACTTACCCTCCATAGAACTCGTGTGTTATCCATCTAGATTTTGTTCGACAACCCACTTACCACTATACTGCATCGCTAAACTAAATCTGAACCACCCACTATACTACACCGAAAATTTCAGTTTATAGCTTGGTGATGATTTGATATGTGCCCAAGACCGACTTTAGTTGTGAGACGTAAAAAACTGGGTGTATTCGTGAAATCACAGGAAGTTTAAAGCGATACGCAACTGCTCCAGTCCCCTCCAACACTTTGAAAGGCCCATAGTATCGAACAACCAATTTTTGATATAGACGCTTACTTACATATTTTTTTCGATAGGGTCATAGTTTCAAGTATACCACAATAAATTGTAGTTATTGTCTATGTTTATTCGCATTTTTCATAATGCTTTGAGCTCTAATGAGATTTTGTTTTATTTGAGATAACATTGCATCCATTTCCCTTAACATAGCTTCCAATTCAAATTTCTATGTTGATCCAGCCTCATAACGCATCAAGGGAGGTGGATTACTACTATATAACAGTTTGAAGGGACTACATTTAATTGTAGAGTGAAAAGAGGCGTTGTACCATAACTCAACCCAACTCAAAACAATTTTCCAGGTTTTCAGATGAGTTGACGCAAAGCATCTCATCAATGTCTCCAAGCATGTATTTAATACTTTCATTTGTCCATCTGATTGAGGATGAAAAGTCTTACTAAAACGCAACGTTGTACTTGTATCTTTGAAGCACTTAGTCTAGAAGGACCTAAGAAAGATTTGGTCTCGATCAGAAATTGATGGAACGTGGGAACCCATGTAGCTTAATGACATGTTGAGTAAAAGTGTGTACCACATCAACTGCAGTACACAAATGTTTCAGACTCAAGAAATGAGCATATTTGCTCAAGTGATCCACCACGACAAAGATAATGTTTACTCCCAAAGATGTCGGTAAACCCTTGAAAAAATTCATTGCAATATCCTCCCAAACCTAATCTAAAACTTGGATCAGTTGTAATAATCCAGTTGGTGCCAAAGTTGAGTATTTAAGCCTCTGATAAATCACACATATTTTTGAATATCTTGACACATTCCTTCCTAGTAGAACATAATTTGAACTCACTTTAAGGTCTTGAGGACCCCTGAATGACCCCCAAGCAATTCATCATGACAAGATTGGAGAATGACCTTAACACGTGTGGAATTCATCGGTAACACCAGTCTATGCTTATAAAACAATATGTCATTCACCATGGAATATCCTTGTTTAGGCAGCGTTCCCGCGAGATACTGTTGGTGAAGCTCCTGTATTCTTGGGTCAGTATTGGTTCAAGTCTTGAAGGTTCAGTGAAGCAAGAACTGTCATAGACAATAGAGAAACCGAAGCAGCACTATGCACAAGTGATCGGCGTGACAACTCATCTGCTACCAATTTTTTGGAACCCAGTTTGTATTCAATATCAAAATCTTATCCCGAAATTCGAATCAACCCTCTCTGATAATCCAACGTTACTTCCCTCTACTCCAACAAGTATTTCAAACTTTTCTTATCCGTTTGAACCACAAAACACCGTCCAAGTAGGTAATGTCTCTATTTCTGAATTGTCATTACAATGGCCATCAATTCTCTCTCGTACACTGGTTTGTGTTGCTCTCGATCAGTGAGATTGTAACTAAAATAAGCAATTGGGTGCTTGCTCTACATTAACACAGCTCTTATGCCATATCCTGAGGCATCATATTCTACGACAAACAGATCGGTAAAGTCAGGTAAGTTTAACACAAGAGTCGAGATCATGTCGTCTTTAAGTGATTTAAAAGTAGTTTGAGCCCACTTGTCTCACTGAAACTCATTTTTTCATAGTAGTGTGGTTAATGGCTTTGCTAATTCACCATATCCCTGCACAAATATCCTGTAGTAATCAATCAAACCCATAAACTCCCTTAGTTCATTAACCGATCTTGGAGATGGTTATTGTTGAACTGCGAGTATCTTGGTTGAATCAGTGACCACTCCTATATTAGAGATGATATGCCTCATGTATTCAATTTGTTGCTGACCAAAACTACATTTCTTCTTATTTGTGAATAGTTTATGTTTTACAAAGACATCCAAAACAATCACCAAGTCTTGTATATAGTGTTCAAGGTTCGCACTACTAACTAAGATGTCATCAAAGAATAGTAACACAAAGTTCTTGAGGTAAGGTCTGAAAACCTCGTTCATTAAGGCGTGAAACGTGGTTAGGGCATTGGTTAAGCTAAAAGACATCACCAAGAACTCGAAATGTCCATCATGAGTTCGAAAAGAGGTAATAGCAATGTATTGTTCCTTCATTCTTATTTGGTGGTAACGAGCTCATAAATCCAACTTTGAAAACAATTGAGCTCAATACTATTCATCTAACAGTTGATAAATCATATGAATTAGAAATTTATCTACTATCGTTGCTCTATTCAATGCTTTGTAATCTACACAAAATCTCCACAATTTGTCTTTCTTTTTAACCAACACGACATGACTTGAATAAGGATATGGTTGTGTCTTATTAATCTCGCGTCCATCATTTCTGTTACCAACTACTCCATAGATTCCTTATGAGCTTGAGGGTAACGATATGGTCGCACACTAATCAGATCAAGACCTTGCTTAAGAATGATTGCATGCTCTCTATCACGACTTGGAGGTAATCCATTCAGCTTTTGAAAAAAATTGCATATTGCTTCAACAATGCTTTCATTGTCAGTAGACACACACTATGGCATGTATTATTACCATCCAAGCTTGATAATATGATGTTATTGATCTTATAGGGCACACATATTTTAGGTTGAAGAGATTTGAGTGAAATCTTTGTGTTGTATAAAGTCTTATCACCTTTAATTGTTACTAGCTTCCCTTTGAACACAAATGACAGCTCATGGCTATCCCGATCTATTTCACAACGTCCTAGTGTTTGTCAACACTGAACCCTGAGGATGATATCGGCGTTTCCTAACTCCAAAGTAATGAAGTCAAAGTTGAAAACCAAGTCTTGTACTGTAAATTGAACATTATTGTAGACGCTTGAACCATTCACAGTAACACATGCCCCCAACTGAACTAGTAATGTCAAGTGCCTCTCTGGTTTCAATTTTGCTAACTTTACCAAGGCTGGAGTGATGAAATTGTGAGTCGCTCCACTCTCTAGCATAATAACCATTCATCACAGTCATGCGCTTCACCTTTCCTTGTACTTTCATTGTTGTGGGTGATGAAAAACAGAGAGAAGAGGTCATGGAGAGTTCCATACATGTAGGTGTTATCTCTTCTCAACCATGGTCATCATCCATTGAATATGTGTTACAAATTTCCACATTGTTGTGTGCAACCACTGTTAGAACCTACAACCTTGCATTCGGGCATTCATGACCCTTGAAATATCTCTCATCACATTTAAAACACATGTCCTTGCGTTTTCTGTCTTCCACTTCCGCTGGTGAGAGCTTCAACTGAGGTCGTTGTGTCCCAACCACTAGTTTTTTACCTTGGTTATTCTCTGATGAAATCACTTTCATCTTCCAAGTTGGTGTTACTGTTTGCATAGTAGTTGATTTGTGGTTAGAGAAAGACTTTGAATCCCGTTGTTTTTCTCGAAAAAGCATTCAGAACATAACATTGTTTTCCATTTTAAGTGTTAACGCTTTCATTTCTGCAAAATCTAATGGTTTACACATATTGACCATTTCCTGCATATCTTCAGTTAATTCGTTCATGAATATCACTTCTAGCTTAGCCACTAATAAACCACTGACTTGAGCTAGCAAATCCTCAAACTGATGTATATACTCAGGTGATGTTGTTTCCCCTTGTCTTACCACAACAACTGGCTAGGATCCCGAATCTTCTTCCGGCTGAAACGCATAATCAATCTTTTCTTGAAATTTGTCAAGTTCTTGTATGGTTGGTGTTGAATCTCACTGTTGTACCAACTTAAAACGTCTTCAACCAAGAACATCGAGACTAATTCAAATTGATTATGCTCTGAGTAGAACCTCAACATGGAAAATCTCTCAACAATCAAAATCCAACTGTAAGCATTCTCACCTTCGAATAACGACATTTCCACTCTCTTCACTAGTTGATCCCTATTCGCAATCAACTGACCACTGTTTATATTCTTAATCTCCCTAGAACAACAACCATGTTCAAAGTAATGCACCTTATTTTTCGAATCGGCTTGATTGTGATTCTCCTCTGTGACGCGTTGTTTTCCTGAAGCTTTCCCGAACTGTGATTTGAGAATTTTTTACATCTCTCGCATCTCCTCTTTCATTTCCGACATCTTACTTCGCATTTCCACTATAACGTCGTGTGAATCCGTAAGTTTGTGACGATCTCTCACACAAAGTTCTCGTGAGATGTCGTTGTAGTCATCAACAATTTCAAAAGCAGCTCCAAGGTGATAAGAGGATTATGTTGATCGGTTTTGGCATCTTCATATCTCGCAATCAATCATTCTAAAAAACGTTCACAAACCATTGATTTGATAGGAACTAACCAATTTTATTGATATCAAAGCTTAAGTCTCAACATCACACTTACATGAATCCAATTGATTAGCTAGAAATATAAATACCGAGAGGTTTATTTATAGAACATATATCCTTTGAAATATAAATACTGAGAGGTTTATTTATAGAACATATATCCATCGACACAAAGGTCTTTAAGACTCATGATTTAACAGAGGATTATGCCACACACCCTCTTAAAACTGGCCAATAAAGGGTGTGTACCCACAAATCACGGACTTCCGAGATTGTGATGTGGAAAAAGGCTATCTATAATGTCAACAAAGAATATTTCAAAGATAGTTCTATTTGAGAGTACTAAACCGTGTACTCTTCGATGGTAATTCCGAAAGCCATCGATTGATCTGATACTTTCCTCTTTCAGATGGATCTGAGTCATCTTCGATAGGTGGATTCATTTTAAGAGACAGGAGATTCCATAAGCGAGAGGAAACTCATCAGTTCTTCACAGAGAAGAGTAAATTCCTATCATGATTTTCTAAAATGGCAGCCTAGTGGGTTTCATATTTAGTGGTTGGACCAATAGCTTAATTGAAGAAGAGATTCAGCTTCACCACCAACCACATATACTTCAACTGTCTTGCTATGGAGGTTTGGCCATATTTTTCAAGCATTGTACACTATCACTACCATCTACATTGCTATATATTGTACATTTGGTAAGGATCAGTAGCAGACCAAAGAAACTCAAAGCCATTTGTATGCTGACCCTTCAAGTTGTTGTTTACGAGTTATAGCATGAGAGAAACTCAATTATGCATCATGTATTAAACTACTCTTCCTAGACAAGGCTCTCTTATAAATCTGGAATCTCGATCGAGTAACATGAGTCGTTGTTTTTACGGCTAGGTAATAAGATTTTTAAATTCTCTTCTTCCCTTAACCCAACCGCTCCTCTTGGGAGAGATTAAGTTATTAAGTTTGAAGAGGATCTCTATTGATTAAAGGCTAAGCTTATTTATAGATAGGCTTAGACCCAAGAAAGGGAAAAACAAACACAAATAGGAAAATGAAAATCATCTGAGAAAAGGAAACTATATTAGTTCTAGGAAAAAGAAACTATTTTATTGTAAAAATGGAAACTTAAACTAAATCTTCTAGATCTTTGTGGCCAGAGTATTACTCCCCTCCTCGATTATGAGCTTGTCCTCAAAGCTCAAACTCAAGATAAGATCGCCATGTTGTCTTCCTCAATGTTGCTACAAGTATTTTCTTCTTCATATCCAATCAACATTAGGTGAAAAAGTATATGCTTGCAACAATGACCTGGAGTGAACAACTCGTCACAATTGAGACAAAGATCTTTGGTTCAACGATTATCCATCTCTTCCCTTGTTAATTTTTTCCAGACCTTAGAATCTACATTGATTGAGTTGAAGCTAAGATTGTTTGTATCCCCTTGCTAGAGCTTGACATTATTCTTGATGTAGCCACACGTTGTATGCTAGAAGGAGTTAGATGGCCTCGAAAGTAATGTGGTGTCTCGTTTCCGAGTATCTTATACTCGTTCAACCTAGTTAATTTTGTAGCTGCAAAGACTGTTTCTGGCATGTGGTATTCCACTTCTTTCCTTAAAGGATCAGCTAATCCGACACAAAACTGCCATAATTGTTGTTCTCCCGAGAGTTTTGTTTGGTGTCCCACAAAGGTTTCAATTTGTATGCAATATTCTTCTACCGACCCAGTTTGACGCAAATTGGATAGCTCTCATAATGGATTGACCGTTTCTAGTGGTCCAATCTGATCTCGACAATGGATGCAAACTCCTTCCAAGACAATTGGTGAGCAATGATCCTTCTTAGATTGTTGTACCAACGATTGACGATCCCGGTTAGGACGAATGTAGCTTTTCTTAATTTGGCTGCTTCATCGTCTTTTGATCTTTGGTAATAGGATTTTAGCCCACTCTTTATTGTATTAAAGAGGGAACTAATACCAC
>OVAO01001860.1:0-13967 GCA_900406285.1 Biscutella auriculata
TTTTTTTTCAATAAATTGATGCCCTAAAGCCCTTGCTTCCTTGGCCTTATAGAAGGTCCGGGACTGATGCTATATATGTTACAAAACGAAAAACAAAATTGGACCATTTGTGTTGATTCCCGGTTAATCTATTTTTGGTTTGTACATTTAATCGGTATGCCCAATTGAAACCGGTATGAGACTATGATCCCTTTGATCAAATGCTTGAGTTGACCACATCGTTTTATCATGAAAAACATTTCAATCTAGCGTTTCGGCTTCATCATGGCTTAAAACGTGGTTTTATGTGCTTATTTTCAAATGGGCCAGTAATCCCTTAATTCGGCTATTTAAGGAAAGAGTCTTTCGCACTCTAGAAAATTTTCAATATTTTTATCACACAATATCATATTTTTAATACTTCTTTTATTCTAGAACACTTTTAATATTTTTTTGACCGTTTTGTTTCTCTATCGATGATCAGCTACATGATCGGTTAGGTGACTCGTGGTTAGACAATATAATTTAGTATGGTTAGATTATTTTATCGTGGTTAAATTTTTATGTCGTGGTTAGTTGACTGACATGTGGTTAAATGCTCATATTGTGGTTAGCTGAGTGACATAGTTAGATGGTTATGGCATGATTAGCAGAATGACATGTGACCGGATGGTTAGGTCCCGTGGTTACGACATACCCATGGTCATATGATTTTTTCATGGTTAGATGTTTCCTTTACATATCTAGTCGATCTCCACTGGTTTGTTCGTCGTCGCGTCTTCTCTTGAGTTCGCGAAGTAAGAACAGAGTCGAACATTTTAACAAGGGAAAGAAGCGAAGTCTTGCTTGTTCGATCGACGGTATCTACACAAGCGAAGTGGAGGAGACTTCGCCGTTTTCCGTGATCTCTTTACTTTGAATTTGGTTTTGGTTTTGTAAATTCTCGGAAAGAGAAGAGTAAAAATGGAGGAACAAACATCTTAATATTTTATTTGTTGTCATTGGATAAATAATAGAAGTAAGGGAGAGTATATTTGGAGATAGAGAGAGTCAACGGATGCAGCAAAGAAAAGAGGAAGAAAGATAAGGTTGAAATTGATTTTTGGAGTAAAAAATAATTTAACATCTGAAAATATTATAGAATGAAATCAATATTAAAAATGTTGTAGAGTGCAGATAGAAGTATAGAAAGTGGTCTATAATACAATTTTTCCATAGCGAAACGAGCGGGAACATTTATGTAGAAAATACCTCAAAACAAATGTCTCACGTGCAATTCTCCCGCCCGTTCTCACTTTCCCCAAATCTCAAATTCTCAATCCCTAGTTTTTCTCACTCTCTATCTCCCCAGATTTACAGCATCTGCGATGTCGGTAAACTCTGAACCGGGTCAACCCGGGAGTTCTACAGACGGCAGAGAGCTGATTCCTCTTGGTCTCACCGATTTTTACGGCGACGACCTTTACTTTAACGGAAAAGCCTTGGAGTTATGTCGTCACCTACTCTCCGTTGGCTTTTCCGAAACTATTGCAGATCTTTGTTCACATATCAAAGCTTCTCCTAAGCTCATCGAATTTCTTTGCTCGATCCCTAATTCTCCTATTTCCCTTACCGGAGATGGCTTATTCGTGACCCTCTCGTGCGACTTTCTCTCCGCTCCGGCTAATTTCGCCTCTAGTTTGGGTGTGCCAGAAAATGATCTGTCTGAACAGATTACGCGTTTTATGGTTTCAATATCTCCCAACCCAAAGCTAAATGGTCTCGAGCATACGAGAGGTATTAAATTTACAATTGTTTTAGTCGTTATTTAGCATCTGCTATTGCTCTTAAGTAGTCACTCTTACATAGTGATTCTCTTTGATAACACTAAGATAACGAAGTACAAGAGGAGCTTCAGCTCATGCCTTTACCAAAAAGAAGCCGGAAGGATGAAAACGATGTAAGTAAACTCTTGAGAAAAATGGAATTCTCACGGTAGAATTTCCTTTCATAATTCACTTATCGTGTTACTGATATTTTCTAGGTGAATTACTACTCTTGCTCTGTAAAGGATAGCAGAACTAACGACACAACAAATATTGCCAATGAGTCCATGCTTGAGGCTCTTTTAGCGTTTGAATCTCAAGCTTCACTTTTGAAGTTAAGTTCTTATGATCGAGAATTAGGGGCCTTTGACCGTAATCCCCGGTCTGGTGCACGGATTCAAATTTTTGGTTGCGAAATTTTTTCCAATGTTTCAGTAGATGTCAATCGTATGCATTTCTTGGAGGAAAGCAAGCAAAACTCGCAATCTCATCAAGGGGTTGGATATTGTAAGCAGCTTGAGATTGGAGATTTTCAAATTGGTGACAACCAAAGATTAAACGAAGACGAGGAGGATAACAATGGGAAGGATCTGTTCCCTAAGGCGGAGATTCAAACTCCTTATGTGCAGTCTGATCTCGTTGCCCCTTTGATGCCATCAGAAAATGAGTCAAATTCAGTGTACATTGTGGAAGACACTGAAGATATGCTTGTCTTGAGTTGTAACCCATTGAAGCAAGACGACCATGCTGTAGACATCTTCAGCACGGCAGTCACAGAGTTGTCGTTGAAGCCTTCTACTTCAACAGCTAATCAAGATAGATCTCTGCTACAGAAAACTCAGGATCTGTGCAAATCCTCGGGAGACAGCAAAGCGTACAGTTCTTCTCCTGCGAAAAAACACAGCAAGAAAAGTAAAGCTACCCAGAAGTCAAAGCAAAATCTTAACTCTGTTTGGCCTAAAGATCAGACGGTAGACATTTATCTTTCGTCTACTGTGATCCCCTTGCAATTCCACTTTTTATTAAGGCATTTATTTAAACTGCTTTTCATGTTTCTGAGAGTACTTTTGCACGACTGTTAGCATTAAAGCACCGAATTAAGATTTTTGTTTTGTGGCTTAGGATCAGTCAGAACATAAACAATTTCCAGATTTTGATTCTTACACTATTGTAGAGGAAGAAGGTTCAGGTACTCTTTCCTGACTATTTTATTTATATTCCTCACTCTGTTCAATTGACTTTACTAATCATCAGTGAAATCTAATTGCAGGTGGTTATGGTATTGTTTATAAGGCAAAGAGGAAAACTGACGGAGTAGAGTTTGCCATTAAATGTATGGGAACAAACTTGAATTTTTTACTGCATCAGTTTTTTAGTTGAAAGACATGCCTCATGTGTTTTCCATGCAGGCCCTCATACTGGCGCTCAGAAGCATTATGTTAATAATGAAATCAGAATGCTGAAGCGTTTTGGGTAAGTAACTAAGTATGATTCAGCAATGAACCTTCCACATTTTTTAATCTAAAGATCTGAAATTGCTTAAATGTTGATTCACCTAGGGGAAAAGACTGTATAATAAAGTATGAAGGCTGTCTCAAGAACGGAGATTCCGATTGCATCATTCTTGAGCACCTTGAACATGACAGACCCGATTTATTGAAGAGAGAAATTGACGTTTACGAGCTACAGTTATACGGCTACTGCATGTTCAAAGCTCTGTCAAGTCTTCATAAGCAGGTAATGTAGAATTTGGTCTTAAAATTATTCAGCGTTACCTCTCAATTTAACAAGTAACCAATTTAATTATTTTTCTTCTGTAAACGTGAAGGGTGTTGTTCACAGGGATGTTAAGCCAGGCAACTTTCTTTTCTCTAGAAAAACCAACACAGGCTATCTCATTGATTTTAACCTTGCCATGGTTAGCAATTCTCTTGCACCCATGTCTTATGAGTACTTTTCTAGCAACGGTTATTGGTTGGTGTTTCTTACAATATGATTTGAGGTAGTCAAATCTGCTTTCGATCCTTAGGTCATTGTCTCACTGAGTCACTGAAAAGCTTAATCTAACAAACGTTTGTGTTCATATTTTGTGTTATGTTTCCACCCACCGAAATTAATCTCCCTTTTTTCTGATTTGCTTAACTAGGATTTGCACCAGAAGTACAGAGCCGGTAAACTTCTTCCCTCCTGCATCTGATCTGTAGTTAAATATAACAAATGGAACCTATAACTATCTCTTATATATTTTTTAGATAAATCAAAAGCAGCTTCAGATCTTCCAACCGCCAGCAAGAAGCATCATACATTGGTCAAGTCACCTGATGCAACAAACCGAGTTACCAACAAATCTTCTCACACGACTTTAGCGCCCAATAGTCTGAAGAAAGCAGTGGGAAAGGGAAAAGCTCGGAATGACATGATCAGATGGGAGAGATTCAATAGCCAAGTGCCAGAAGGCTCTGGCTTAACTTCAGCCAAAGATGTGACCAGCACAAGGAACAACCCTTCAGGTGAAAAAAGAAGAGAGCCTTTGCCCTATCGTGGAAGGAAAGAGCTTTTGAACTTTCTGCAGCAGACAAAGTCTGGTCCAATTCCAAACCATGAAGTATCATCCAAAGCTCCTACATCTATGAGAAAACGTGTCGCTGCATTTCCAGGAAGAGCTGATAAAGAGCTTCTTTATCTGACCCCAATGCCGCTGCACTCTAATGGTCGGCCTGAAGCAGGTGAATTTCTTGTGTAATCTTATTTGACTACTGTTCTGATTTTAGAGTTTAATTTAAACGCTAAGATTTATAACCTGACTGCACTAGGAGATGTAACTAAGAAAAAGGACGGTCCTTGCTCAGGAACCAAAGGCTTCCGAGCTCCAGAGGTAACATCAACTGTAACTATCTCTCACTTTAAGATTTGCTTATAATAAGCCTTATATGCTAAAGAATGCAAGTGTGTTTAGGCTTCCCGTTTACTAGTTAAAACAATATATAAATTTTGTTCCTCGAGACTATAGTTGTAGGCCTGAGCTACTCATTAGAACATCTTAGTATGCTAGAGCTAATTCTCTGGGGCTGTTCTTGGTTGAATTGGCTTTTGCAGGTTTGCTTAAGATCTTTGCACCAAGGACCTAAGATAGACGTGTGGTCTGCAGGAGTTACTTTGTTATACCTAATGATGGGAAGAACACCTTTCACTGGTGACCCTGAACAGTTAAGATTTGTACTTGATTGAGTCTGCCATTACTTCAGTCCATTTTTTTTTCTTCTTTCTAGCCTTCTTACAGTGACTTCGTGATTCTCAGGAACATAAAGGACATTGCGCAACTACGAGGCAGCGAAGAATTATGGGAAGTCTCCAAGCTGCACAACCGTGAATCATCTTTCCCTGAGGTAAAAATCTCATCTAAACTCTCCATATACCGATTGCTGCATTTTTTAATGGCTTAATATAGCAATAGACATGCGGTGTTCTTCATTTTTTAGCGTTTTGCGTGTTCTATTGTCTCAACCGTATTCCCAAAACGTGATATATCTTAAAATGTAAATTACGTTTTTTGAAAAAAAAATGATTAGATAGATGATCGCCAGAGATGATGAGACGTAGATGTTTTTTGGGTTGTTGCAGGAATTGTACGAGTCAAGGTACTTGAAGAGGACGGAGTTACGAAAATGGTGCGAAGTCAACACAAAACGCAGAGAGTTTCTAGAAGCAGTTCCACGGTCGTTCATTGACCTCATTGATAAGTGTTTGACTGTTAACCCGAGGCTACGAATCAGTGCAGAGGATGCTCTCAAGCACGACTTCTTCTATTCTATACATCAAGCCCTCAGAAAACAGAGGTTTCATAAGCAGCAGCAATTGCAATCGCAGCCTTCAGAGGTTGCTGTCTCAGTATGCCAAACGCTAAACTAGTATTGCCAAATGTAAAGTACATAACAATACAAAATGTTCAACTTGTTGACATATTAGGATACTAATTTGAATTGAGGTTAGCGGCATTATGGCCTTGAATGGCGATAGGTTTTGAAAGAAACTGCTTTTTTTACCTATGAAAAAATTAGATTCTCTAAATTTTAATGAAACTAGTTTTTGAAGATTGTTATAATTTAAACATAGAAACCAAAATTTGTGTTCTATTAATTTTCTCACTAATTATTATTTTAAATTTTCTTATTTTTTAATTTAGTCATAATTTTATGTAGAAAAGAAGAAAAATCTCAACCGTTAAGAAAAAAAGAAATATCAACATTATTTAAACTATAAAATACATTCAAGAGATTTAAGCTATAATCAATTAATTATTTGTAATTAAGTAATCAATATTTTATACTACATTTAAATATATCGTTTATTGTTTTTTCTATTTTTGATCGGTATCATTTAAATAATCAATATATATATATATAATATTTTATTTTATTTTAGTATTCTCGTTGATTGTAATTAATATTGTTGTTTTTCTATGAAATAATAATGTTAGTGATTTTTATATACATTTTCAATAATTGTTTGGAATTTTTTTAATTCTCTTAGTTATTAATTTTAGAAAACAATATATAATTTTTAATAATTAATTGCTATTTTATAAATTTTTAATTATTAATTTTACAAAAATAATAAATTTTATTAAATAAATTTTATTTATTCATTTTAACAAACTAAACAAACAAGTTAGATATTAACAATAAAATTATTTATTAAAAATGTTGAAAATCTAAAATCTAAAATTAAAATTACCATTCAAACTTTTATAAAAATTAAAATTTATCGTAAAATCAAAAATTAAAAATCAAAATCTATAATCTAAAAACTAAAAACTAAAATCGAAAGGTCTTTGTGTTTCCTAAATCAAAGTAGTTTAGGGAGGAGACTTATCAACAACAAAATTTTTAATCAAAGTGTTGACTTTTTATGGAGGAGAGTCAGAGTCAGAGTCACTCTTACAAAGTTTCTCCTCTCTCTCCGCGTCTTTAGTGCCACTGATACACCTCAATGTTTAGACTTTAGAGTGACGTTCCCATAAGAATATGAATTTTTAGTATCTCCTCTCTATGGCTTCTTCTTCTTCTTCTTCTTGCTCTTCTCGTTGTTGGAGATACGATGTTTTCCCGAGTTTCTGCGGTGAAGATGTCCGCAAATCGTTCCTCAGCCATCTTCTCAAGGAGCTTGATCGCAAGTTGATCACTACATTCATTGATCATGGAATCGAGAGAAGCCGTCAAATCGGCCCTGAGCTTTCCTCAGCGATTAGAGAATCGAGGATCTCAATCGTCGTCTTCTCTAACAACTATGCTTCATCCACCTGGTGCTTGAACGAATTGGTTCAGATCCACAAGTGCTTTAACGAGTTGGAGCAGATGGTGATTCCGGTTTTCTACCAAGTTGATCCCTCTCATGTTAGAAAACAGACCGGAGAATTCGGCGAGGTCTTTTTGGAAACCTGCAAGGGCAAAACAGATGATGAGAAACAAAGGTGGATGCAAGCTCTAGGAGAGGTAGCAAATATGGCCGGAGAAGATTCTCGAAACTGGTATCTTGTTGATTCCATTTTTTCAATCTTTTTTGAATTTGGGGTTTTTTAGTTCCGTGTTGACATTTGACTATTGATTTTACTTCAGGTATGATGAAGCAAAAATGATTGAAAAAATCGCCAACGATGTTTCGAACAAGCTTATTACACCGTCGAGTGGCTTTGGTGATTTCGTTGGGGTTGAAGCTCATTTAGAGAGATTATTAAAATCAAAGTTGTGCTTGGAATCTGAAGAAGCTAGGATGGTAGGGATTTTGGGGCCTTCAGGGATTGGTAAGAGTACCATAGGAAGAGCTCTTTTCAGTCAGCTCTCTAGCCAATTCCACCACCGCGCTTTCGTTACTTATAAAAGAACCAAAGGGGACGATTATGGCATGAAGCTGTGTTGGGAAGAGCAATTTCTATCAGAAATTTTGTGTCAAAAGGACATAAAGGTTTTTCATCTAGGTGCGGTCAAACAAAGGCTAAAGCACAAGAAAGTTCTTATTGTTCTTGATGATGTGGATGATATAGAGCTATTAAAGACCTTGGTGGGACAAACTGGATGGTTTGGTCTTGGAAGCAGAATTATTGTGATAACTAAAGATAGACAACTTCTCAAGTCTCATAAGATTGACCTTATCTATGAGGTGGAATTTCCATCTGAAAACTTGGCTCTGCAGATGTTTTGTCGATGTAGTTTTGGGCAAAACTACCCACCTGATGGTTTCATGAAGCTAGCTGGTGAAGTTGCAAATCTTGCCGGTAACCTCCCTTTAGGTCTCAACGTCTTGGGTTCTTCTTTAAGAGGAAAGGACAAGGAAGAGTGGGTGGAGTTGTTGCCTAGGCTTCGTAGTGATCTTGATGGGAGAATTGAGAAAACATTGAGAGTCAGCTACGATGAGTTAGATGGCAAAGATCAAGAAGTTTTCCTTTACATTGCTTGTTTACTCAATGGTCAAAAGGTTAATTATATCAAGAACTTGCTTGGAGATAGTGTTGACTTTGTGCTCAGAATGCTGTCTGATAAGTCCCTCATACGTATAGCACCACCACATAGAACCGTAAAGATGCACAACTTGCTTCAAAAGTTGGGTAAAGAAATTGTTCGTGTAGAGTCCATTTACAATCCTGGAAAACGGCGATTCTTGGTGGATACTAAGGATATCTGTGATGTATTTAGTGAAAACACCGTGAGTTTTTAACATATGTTTTTCATGTTCGAGTCTGAATGAATCTAAGAGTGGCATTTATTATTTGATGGGTTATTCTAATTGTCAAAATACTAAATTTATTTTGTGGAGAATTTCTTTTCAGGGGACTGAAAATGTGCTAGGCATGTGTTTCAACACTTCAGAAATAGACGAGTCATTGTTTATCAATGAAGAATCCTTCAAAGGAATGCATAATCTCACATTTCTAAAAGTTTACAAGGAGTGTTCTCAGCAGATTGGTGAAGGCAGATTATATTTACCTCGGGGCTACGTTTATTTGCCCCGTAAACTCAGATTGTTATATTGGGATGAATATCCGTTGACGTGTATGCGTTTCAACCTTAGGGCGGAAATTCTGGTTAAACTCACAATGGAGAATAGCATGCTTGAGAAGTTGTGGGAAGGAGTCCAGGTATCTTATGCTTAATGATTTAACTTAGTTCTTTTATGTTTGAGCATTATTTTGTTCTTATTCAGTTCATCTTATGAATATTGATGTAACATTAGGTTCGAAGAATCGTTTATGATTTATTTTAAAGTTTTTGAATGTGTATAGTGACTTTTTCGCCAATTTGTTTCAGCCACTTCGAAGTCTCAAGAAGATAAGATTGGATGGGTCAACGAAGCTGAAAGAAATTCCAAATCTTTCAAATGCCATAAATCTCGAGAAATTGAATCTTTGGGGATGCACATCTTTGGTTACACTCCCTTCCTCTATTCGGAATCTCTATAAACTGAGGAAGTTATCAATGGAGGGATGCACAAAGATGGAGGGTCTTCCTACTGATATCAACTTAGGATGTCTTGATTACCTCAATCTCGGTGGATGCTCAGGGCTGAGAAGTTTTCCACGAATTTCGAGGAACATTTCAGGGCTCATTTTAGATGGAACCGCAATAGACGAAAACGATTCTTCCTACCTTGAGCATATCTCCGGGCTCACTAAACTTGATTGGAATGGTTGCCCTATGAAAGCTATGCCTCCTGGCTTTTGTTTAGAAAATCTCGTTTATCTCACAATGAGAGGTAGTAATATTGAGAAGTTATGGGAAGGAGTCCAGGTAATGTTCTCGTAAAATTCATTGCTCATTTTCTTTAACAATCATGCCTAAGAGACCTTCCTCGTCGGCTTGAGTCCCAAGCCGTTGGTATTTAGAGCATCTCCAAAATACTATAAATTTAAATTTGAAGTTTCTATGTTTTTGTTTGCATTTGATCCTTATATTTACATATGCTTTTATTATTTATAAATTTTTTATGAATTTAAATTAATTACGACAAAATATAGGGACTACAAATACTTTTAAAGTTTTATTTGAAGTTTTGCTTTTGGAGAAAAATATCTCTAAATTTCAAATATGATGTTTTAGAAACTTAAAAATAGAGTTTTTTTTGGAGATGCTCTTAGGGTTAGACATTCCTAACGCGAACTTACAGATGGAAATAATCAATTACACAGAATTTTTTCTCTTACTTAATATTATGATTCAATTAGGGTGGTTTAACAAAGAGAGAGAAGTCGAGAATGGGGAAGAATAATTAGAATGTGGATATCAATAATGCATTTTTTCTTTTTTTGTGTGTCAATCAGAGGTTTTTTGTTGAATAATTGACTAGGTATCAAAAACAACTTCAAAACCTTGCACAGGTTACATTTATGTACATCCGTAGCAATGAGTGTTGGTGTAATTTGTACACGATGGAAAAACAAGAACTCCTAAAATATATTTAGTTTCTTTTTCTTTGCCTCTATTTTTTTTTGTTTGTTTCAGTCGCTTGGAAGTCTGGTGAGGATGGATTTGTCAGGATGTGAAAAACTGAAAGAATTTCCAGATCTTTCAAAGGCCACCAATCTTGACCATTTGGAACTCAACGATTGTAAAAGTTTAGTTATGGTTCCTTCGTCAATTCGAAATCTCAAGAAACTGAAGCGGTTGGAAATGCAAGGATGCATAAAGCTAAAAGTTCTTCCGGGCGACGTCAACTTGGAATCTCTAGAGTATCTCGATCTCAGAGGATGCTCAAAGTTGACAAGTTTTCCTCAGATTTCAAGGAATATTTTAGAACTCTATATAAACGGAACTGCGATAGAAGAAGACAAAGATTGTTTCTTTATTGGGAATATCTCTAGGCTCAATGAACTCGCTTGGGTTGATTGTCCCATGAAATATCTGCCTTCTAACTTTTGCGCAGAATATCTCATAGTACTCACGTTGCCTGGTAGCAAGCTCGAGAAGCTATGGGAAGGAGTCCAGGTAACGTTCTCACCAAATTTATTTATGAGTTTCTATAAATGTTATCTGAATCAAACTTCAAACCTGAAAAATGCATTATTGACCAAAAAAAAAAAACAATTAACTCTTTCTCTTTTCTTTTTTTCTGTTTCAGTCGCTTGAAAGTCTCAAGAGGATGGATTTGTCTGGTTGTGAAAGCCTAAAAGAAATTCCTGATCTTTCAAAGGCCACCAATCTCGAGTATTTGGATCTTACTGATTGCAAAAGTTTGGTGACACCTCAGTCTTCATTTCGGAATCTCAAGAAATTGGTGGATTTGAAGATGAAAGGATGCACCCGACTTGAGATTCTTCCAAATGACGTTGACTTGGTATCTCTTAATAAGTACTTTGATCTTAGTGGATGCTCACAGTTAAGAAGTTTTCCTCAGATTTCAACGAGCATTACATATCTTTGTCTAGACTACACTGCGATTACAGAAGTTCCTTGTTGGATTAAGAATATCTATGGCCTCATTACACTAACGATGAAAGGTTGCAAGAAGTTGAAGACCGTTGCATCAAACATTTTTAAATTGTATCGTATTCAGAAGGTAGACCTCACAGATTGTGAAGGAGTTACTGCTTTCAGTGATGGAAGTGCAATGACACGCAGCATTTACGATCAGCTACCAGTGACCAAGATGGATTTCTATCATCCTGGAAACTTAACAGTATGTGCAAAGAATTGTAAATCTCTCCAGAGTATATCTCACTCCTTCCTAAAACCAATGAGTTGCTTGAAGTTCCACAATTGCTTCAATCTGGACCGAGATGCACAGAAACTCCTCCTACAGTCAGACTTCACGTCTGTGGTCTTACCAGGTGAAAAAGTACCAACATATTTCAAGCATCGAGCTTGTGGAAATTCGCTAGTTATCCCTTTACCTAAGAGCTCTCTTTCTCAAAGATTCTTGCGACTTAAGGCTTACATCATGCTTGAACCTCCGACCTACTTCACCACGGATCATTCTGCAGAAATCAGGGTACTTGTGTCATGCAGCTCATCTGGTTTTAGAGGCAAAAACAACATCCATAACTTTTACGTCGACGTTGACTCGTGTCATGTGGCTCATCTGGTTTTGTTCCATTTTAACTTACGTACTTCAAAAGAAGTCGTTGGTCATCCGTGTGAAGTGGACTACAACGATGTGGAATTCAAGTTTGAATATAATAGCAACGCTTATTCTTACATGGAACCTGGAACACACCTCAACAAGCAAAATATTCCTTCTTCACTGAGGATAAAAGGATGTGGAATAAGATTCTCGAATGTGTCTCCATGTCAGGATGCTAGTGGTACAGCAAGCTCTGAAACTGAGTTCAAACGACAGTCTGGAGAAAGTGACGTAGAGAGTGGGAGAAGCAAGAAGCGAATTCGGGTAATAGCTATGACTTACACATTAACTGAAAATTATAAATCTAACTCTTGCTTCCTTTTCAGGATCAACTGTAAGATAGACCATGTGAATTGAATAGATTGTGTGGTTCCATCATGCAGATGCCACATCTAAACAAGGCGAAAACAGTAGCCTACACAAGATAAATAGAGCCCCCCAAATCTGGAGCTTTCGTGTGGGCAAGGAGAAGCTTCCATCGGGGTTCTCTTCTAGAATTAAGATACCATCGTCATCAGGTTCTACGAGCCAAATTTCATTACCGATGGACCAACGTTGTGTGTTTTCCCCTTCCTCCTTCTCATCCATGTCTCAAGAGCCAAACCAAACCTTCGAAGTTCTAGGCATCGTAACAAAAATTGAGCTTACAAAACTTGTGATTTTATAAATTCCTCACTTTCTTTTCCATCCTTCTTTTATCCCATCCAGCGACATGTGTTCTAGTTCACTACCTACATATACAATTTTAGAGAGGAGCAAAACAAAGTCATCTTTATCCCCAAATACCAAACTATTCATCATCGTCTCCTTAGGCTAAAAGGACTTCATTTCTTTAAAATTATTATATCTTAAAAAAAAATAACAAAAAATATTTCTCTATACATATTTGAAGAATATTTTTTAATTATCGTAATATATTATTATAGAAGAATAATATTATAAAATTATTCGTCTTTAAAAAATAAAAGAATATTCTTTTAGGAATATATTTTTAATGACAAAAATATTTTTTAGGAATATTTTTTTAAAAAATCATAATATATTATAATAGAGAAATAATATTGTAACGAAATATTTGTCTAATTATTCTAGAAATGAGTGTATTATGATTTTTGTAGTAAAATTATTCTATCTAATATTTTTGTATAAAATTTATTTTAAAATATTATTTTCCACTATCCCTAAAATTATGGGTCATGATCCCTAATTCATTATTAATCTAGAAAAAAGAGCAGTCAGTTAACTGTTAAAATAAAATAATCATTACTGTTAGATAAATAACTCGAAACTACCAAATTAACGGTTAATTTTAGATAAAAAATAAATGAAAAAATAAATTTTAAATAAATGATTTAAATTAACACCTATCAAGCTAATAATTGTTTAACAAGATATTAAATTTAAGAACATTAATCAAATATTTATTAGGAGCCATTGATCAAATATAGTTTAACGAGATATTAAAATTTATTTAAATTTTTACTTTTTAAAAAATAAAACATCATTACTCAACTAATGAAAAATAAAAAATCGAAATATATTATAAATTTGAAAAATAATTAATATTAAGAATTGAAATCATATTTTAAACTACAACTATTTTTTACGTAAATTTTTTTAATTTAAGTAAAGAAGTATTATACAATTCTTATAATTTTTTTATAAATATGTCCGTGCGTCTAGTAATTTTATGTGTAAACAGATGTTTATTGTATTTTGTTTGCCAGCAGATAGGAAAAATGTATTGCATTACACACGCGAATGGAGAACTCCAATGAGTGATACAAAATTTCGATTTTGATTTGCTATCAGTTTGTATTGTAGCTCTTGTGTTATGGTTGTGTGATCGTACGAACTAATTAGGTCAATACCTGAGAGATTTGACTTTCCACATCTGCAGTCATATCCTTGTTAATGAGATTTATTAGTTATTGAGTTGGTCGTGTGATCTAGACAAAAAAATATATAATGATAGAATTCTTTTAAACTAAATGATAAATAAAATCCTTTTATATATTAAAATAGAAATATTGGAAGTCACATGTCAAGCCTACAATTTTTCAAATTTTTTTT
>OVAO01001861.1:0-13966 GCA_900406285.1 Biscutella auriculata
AACCGGGTCGACCCGTTCTTGAACGAAAACGCTTCACCACCCAATGCCAGCCCAAGCATTGTCAACTCAAAAGTCTTAGGTAGGAAACTCACACTAAAACCTCAATTGAGAAGGCTTTTTGTATCTATCAAATTACTCTAATATACATTTTGGTGGGTTTTCAGGATTGCCTGTTTCGAAGCTATGAGTTCAAGCATGGAGAATGGAGAGATGGAGCTTTGGGTGGATATCTGATGGTGTCAAGTTGTGTTTATGTATGTATACACATTGAACATGCATGCATGTTGGTCCATTAATCACTCTTTATAAACACAACTTGTGGACGATCTTATAATATATATAAGCAAGGTTTTATCCTATATAAGTGTTGAAGGATCTCGACATCAGGTTCCTTCCATAGATTTCTTCTTATTAACCATTGACATCAAACTAAGAAACGAAACTAGTTTCTTCTTTGCTTTAGCAACTTCAACTAGGGATTGGAGATACTCAGCTGAATCACAGTTAAAAGCACAGAGAGAGCAGTAAAAATCTCTAGCAGCATCGTAAGTAGGAGGAGGTGAGGAATCNGGTGAGGAATCCACATCCAAACAATTCTCATGAATCATGACTTTACATCCATCGCCTGAGCAAAATAAAAGCTTCCCACTTTCATTGCATTTAATGCATCTGTATCTATTCTCCGAGGGATTTGAGTCACTTGACACATGATCATCACTTTTGTTTTGATATCCCTCGTTTCTTCTTTCAAGTAACCCATCTGATTTACTAATCTCATCAACTCCATCTTCAGGGCCATGGAAAAATGATTGTCCGTCTTCTCTTCTCCTAGTAAGATCTGGATCAACCATTTGAGGTGTAACATTATCAGTCTCTTTGCCGTCACTTCTTGTAGTCTCTTTCCCTTCACAAGGCGATACTACAGTATCCTGATCGCAGGATGGCTCTATCATCTGATCAAACAAATAGAGTGTACAAGCATAAAACCTTTAAAGCCTTATAATGATCATCTGAAGGGAACTTTGAAGCAATCTAGAAAGGCCTAATACCAGTTCCAAAGCGCATTTTGGAAGGCAAAGAAGCTTGCTTTTGATAAAGGGTAGAAGATTCCACTTTGATAGTCCGGGTGCACCGGGTTTCAGTTCCGACAAGGGTATCTGGGAAAACAAGGTTCGATAAAGAAAAATTAACTTAGACAAGAGTAACATTAACAAGAACAGGAAAGCAATGTAGATTAAAAACATTTGTACATCATCCAAGATGCATTGAAGCACATATTCACAGCTCTCAGACGAATCAAACTCGACCTTAGCATCAGAAACAACATATTTACTCTGTTCGAAAGTAGGAGAATCAAACAAAGACGCTAAGCATCTAAAAGCAACCATCTCATTGGTATGTTCACCAAGATAATCTGGAAGCGTAGGACCCATTTCAAAGACATCTGCAAGAAACAGAATCTCAAAAAATTGGAAATCTAAAAATCAAATAAACTGAATTGGTGCAAAAAAATTCAAATTACCGTGCAAAATCCAGAGCTCAGATTTGAACTTGGCAAAGTACTCGATAATCCAAATCCAGTAATCAAGTTCTGAATTTCCAGTCACAAAGCGAGCAGATAAACAGTCTGATTTCAATGAATCTTCACCAGTCGAAAGTTCTACAGTAGTGCTTATGTTTTCACCAGGAGACTCCATCACTGACAGGAAAATAGCTGGACCGAACATTACAAATCAGTAGAATCTCAGAACATGTTAATGTCACATTTGGCAGTATCTAAGAGACAGCTTGAACAAATCGTTATTTATTTTCCTAGAAAAATAAAACACAGATTACCGTTGTTTCGACGGAGAATCTGAAAGGCAGAGTCGCTTCCTCGACGGAGAAGCGAAACCGCCAATTTGCAGGAATTAAGCAGAACCAAAAAAAAAAAAGGAATTAAGCAAAACGGAGTTTTTTTACCATTTGGTCGTATAAAGAAAGACGATCACGGAATATTCTACTAAGCCCAAGCTCAGGCCCATGTCTAAGCTCAAAGCCTGATCCAAATATATATTGGCCCTGATTTGTTTCTATATTATTGTAGAGACTATGTATTTTTGCTAGTTCTCACAATTAATTTTTGGACTTATTAGCTTCTAGCCCACTTTTTTCAAATATATTAGCTAAAAACACTTTTTGAAGATAAAGCATATTTTTTTATCCTGATTTTACTATCTTAATCCCTAACTAAACTCACTAAATTGAACGATCTAATTTAACTAAACAATAAAAAATAAATCCAATTTCATCTTACTTTCTCCCTCTTCCTTAAACCGACAACTTCTTTAAACAAAAATCTAATTTCATTTTTTAAATTACAAAAAATCTAATTCTCTATTAATTTCTCCTCCGCCGTCTCTCCCCTTAAATTTCTTCTTCTTCTGATTTTGCCGGTCGGTGAAGGGAAGTTTAGACAATGTCGTGGCCAGTCCAATTTCCTCTTTGTGCTTATTCTCTTCTTGTCTGCCTTTTTGTTTTGAAGCTTTGCTGGTTTTCTATGCTTGGATCTAGTTTGTATATTCCACAATCCTCTCATCTCTTCTTCTTTACTCCAAAGCTTCGACGCAACAGTAACAATGGCAGGTTATGTATTTTGATTTCTATTCAATGATTTTTTTGGTTTTTATTGTTTTTTCCTGTGAAAAAAACATGACACAACTCATTTACAATCTCTAGAGTTTTGCAATTAATATGCTCAATCCTCTTTGCCCAAGGCACCTGCTCGGGGATTCCAAAGCATCGATTTCATTATATGGTTACATGAATTTTTTCTTGCCTCTTCTGCATCTCACCAAGAGAATACAAATATTGTGCTTTCCATGTTAGAAACCCTAATTTTTAGTGATAAAACAAGTATCATGATTTGTGTTTGTTTCAAATGGATTGATGTGTAGAGAATATCAGATTTTTTGAGTGGGTTGCTCATTATAACGCCATCTTTGACATCTCTTGGATTAAAGTATAGAACAAGCAATTTTGCTAAATATTTTTTGGGATTAAGAAAAATCAATTGATGTTCATTCATTTCAAAAAAACTACGGGGAGATAATTGTATTCTGACTACTTCTGCTGATCAAATTGTAAGTAGTGACTCATTTTTTTCAATAACTAGTTTATGAGGACAACTTTATGATGTTGATGTGCATATACACTTCTCTGTTGACGTGAATGCAGATTAAAGTGTGGGATGTAGAGAGAATAAGTGTATTTATTGGGTATGACGATCTCCCGAGCGAAGTCCATGTATTCGAGATTTTATAGACGTCTGTTTGTGGTCAATCCTTCTCTGATTCTTCTCGCATTTAAAAATTCACAGATATGTGGTTAATAAATTATGTTCGGTTAAATATTTTCATATGCATAACAAATTTTGCGATATTCTAGTATTATTCTCGTATTTTAAAATTCATTGATATCATTCTCTTCTTTCCAACCACACGTTTTAACATTCAAAAATTCGTTGATATGTGGTCAATAAATTCACTGATATTGTGTTCGCTTTAATATGTTTACACGCATAACATAATTTTATGATTCATATACATCTATTACGTTTTAAATTCATTGATATGTGGTCAATTCTTTTCTCTCAACCACACGTTTTACAATTAAATTCACTTATATGCGGTCAATAGATTGTGTTCGTTAATATGCTCACACACACATAACACATTATCAATTTTGTATGATCAACAACAAATCCACGAACATAAATCAATGACTACAAATCTGCGAACACAAATTTTCAAACAACACCAACTTAACTCGCGAACACAAATTCTGCGAACACAAAACAACTAAATCAAAGAGCACAATTCAAGCATGTATCATAGTATGTCCTGTTAACCATAAACCATATTTGAAACCGCTTAAGCCATACGATAAAATACATCTGATAGTGAAGATTATGCTTTTGTCGCAACTGCTTGAAATCATCAAGGATATGGAAATACGTCTCCATCATATCATGAATCGATCGTTATCTTCCTCTATTTTATCTGCTTTACACCATCATTATTCTTCCTGTTTTTTTTCCCTAGTTTTCCTGCTTCCTCTTATTTTTCTGCTTTACACCATCATTATCCTTTGATATATCTGCAATATCTCTTTGATCTTCGTCTCCCTTTTCTCCAAAAGTCTGTTTGGGCTTATACTACAAATCCAAGAAAATATCATATCAATGTTCATAATCGGAAAAAATTGACAACCACAACTATCATTTTTAATTTTGTTATTCTTTAGATGTGTAAGTGAAAAAAAGTTTGTAAGATGTGTGAAAGTGAAAGAAAATGAAAATTTTGTTGAATGTTGTTGTAATGTTGTCTATTGAAACAATAAAGAAGGTAAACTTTACACACTTTCTCATTTTCTAAGAATGGAATCACCACATTTGTAATTAAATTCATTTTAACCCTTAGATCAAAATTGTACAATGAAGATCTAATGGTTTTTGTTAATTCGAAAATAGTCAAACAAAATCAATTCCTTCCATCAAAATAAGGGCATTTTTAGAACTCTAACACTAAACTATTTTTTTAAACTAGAAAAAATATACAAAAGCAAATATGTGTGCTTTTAGCTAAATAGTTTAGAGAAAGTGTGCTTTTAGCCAATCACATTGTAGAGAGTGACTGTTTTTTTTAGTTTATACAGTAACTTTAATTTTTTAAGAATGATTTATTGTTAATTTTTTAAAGGTATTCATGTATGACTACAAAAAACTAGAATTCAACCCTTTTTATTTATTGTCTCCAATAGTAATTAAAAACTCTATATTATTATATCTGAATTTTATCAAAAACAAATTTTAACCAACTAATTATTATTTTTTCTCTTTCTTTCTAGATCCATTTTTTACATTTTAAAATAAATTAATCTAAAATTTTTGTGGATTTAATCTATATATATATTATGACACAATTATTTAATTTGTTGTGGATTTAATTTATGAAATATTTATGATGATCGTTAAATCATAAATAACAAATTTATCCTAAAAATATGTTAAAATTATTAAATTAATAATTTTTATTCAATTAACACCTATATTAACGCCTATAATAATTAGTTTCACAATGCATAATTAAATAAAACTGTAGTTATTATGAATCATATCCTTTATTACATTAAAGAAGAAAAAAAAAATATTCGTTGACATAAAAATAAAATATATATTTATCAAAAATTAAATATCTTTTAAATTGACAATTTTAAATTTTTAATATTTACTAATATAAATAATTTAAAAATATTATTTAAAATAACAGTCACAATCTCTACCGTTTAATCTTACAAACTAAACTTTTATTAGTTTTACAAGTAACTATTAAATTCTCTACAACCAAAAGTTTATAAAGCCAAAAGTTTTTAAAGCTTACAGCAAAATTCTATAATCACAACCCTTACCAATCGGACCTATTGTAACGTAGATCATTTCAAATCCTTACCTTTATTTTATACTCTATTTTATACTCTATTTTATTTGGTTCAAGAGTCACTTTTATTTATTTTAATAATCATAATTGAATCCATAATCAACATGAATATTTTTATTTTAAAATTAACAATAAAAATTAATTATTTAAATTATAAAAATATGGTTATATATATAGTCTCTACCTTATACATGATTTATGTTTTGATTTAAAAAATTTTATGGAAATATTGACTTATATATAATTAATTAAAATAACAAGTGACGTTAGTCCAGTGGTAAAACACTTGGCATCAGTAGTTATCAGGTCGGGACTTTGAGTCCTTGTGAGATCATTTGCTCCTCTCATTTGTTAGAGTTTGAGTTAGTGGGTCAATCATTTGTGGTCTACAAAAGTTGACAAAAAATAATATAATTAATTAAAATATTTTTAGGAACGATATTAGTTTTAAATATTTTTAAGATTGTATTTGTTTATAAAATATGGTTAGATTGGTGAAATTTATAATGTAATAGATCATAGATTTTTAAATATTATTTTATTTGATATAGATAAATTCAACATATCATTACAATTGTTAAAGTGATGTATGTTTTAAAAATGTAATGATTTTTAAATTCTACATTAACTACGTGATTTGTTTTTTATTGTAACAAATATCAAATGAAAATAATAATAAATAAAATTGATTAAATCTCTAATACTAATATATTTTTTAATTATTAAATATTTCTTTAAAATTATTAAATAACAAAGAATAATCTTCTAGGAATATTTTTTTAAAAATCGTGATATATTATCGTAGAGAAATAATATTATTGTAACGAAATATTTGTCTAGTCATCCTAGAAGATAGTTCATTATTATGACATTTGTGGTAGATTTAATTTGTTTTAGTATAATAGATAAGTACACTACTTTTTAATATTTAATGCTATTTTCTAACATAACTCTTTACTTTTAAAATAACAAATTCAACCAACTAATTTATTTAGATAATATATTGAGTAAAAATACTTATATTATTAAAATTAAACTATATTAGAAATAAAATTTCATTACAAACACATAAATAGAAAAATGACATTTTTATTTAGGCATCATCATTTTTATTTTCTAATTTTATATATGTTATAGTTTTGTTTTAAAATTTTATTTATTTTAATGCCTATATTTTAAATATTTATTTATGTAAGATTAAAATTAAATTATATAATTTTTTTAGGTATAAAATGATGGTATATTAAAACCAAAGATTATTTTTTAAATAATTTTCTTTTTGAATAGAAGAATGAATAATGTTTCTCTAAATTTGGAGAGCTAATATTCATTTTTTATATTTAGAATATAATTTAAAGTACCACATAAAATAATTTTGCTCTAAATATAAAGTGAAAATATAAAGTATCATTGAATGCTCTTATAGATATGTGAAAGGAACGACAAAAAAATAAAAGATAATAATTAAAAAGAACATGGTAATTTGGTAATGTTGGTGACACAAAACAATAAAACTAAAGAAAAAAAAATCATCGTTAAAAAAAATCTTATATATAATGAGAGGAGGGGTTCTCTCCTAAGATAACATGTAGTCCCCCTCTTCTATATTCATATTTATAAAATTAAATTTTTATTAAGTTTTTTCAAAAATGTTCATTTAGCTCAAGTGGTTGGTTGTCAAATTATGTATTCTTGAGTTTAAGGGGTTGAATCCTTCGTTCTACGAAAACATGATTATTTTTTATTATCAAAACGATGTCGTTTTGCATTTTGTTAAAAAATACATAACCCATACGTATTCATTACATAGAAGGATTAAACTACGAATTGAATACGATACTTTTGATTTGCAATTGTTGAATTTGAAAGGTAAAGTTGTAAAATTTTGCATTTTGAGGATTTTGTTTTGCAAAATATCAGATTTTAATATTTATCTGTTTTTCTTACAAAGTTGGTGTTGAGGGTATTATAAAATATGCAAGTTAGTTTTAGATATATTTTTTGTGCATAATTGACTTAAAAACTCATGATAGAGATATTCTTATTTGTCTTATGTCTAAAGGTGTTTTGTCCAGATAGTGTTTGTGATGATTTCAACAAAGACAAAGATTGTCTTAGGGCAGATATTGAGTCTTTGTTTAACATAGAAAATATACTTGTTGGAGAATCCAAATATCATAAATATTTAATAGATTTTTTTGCGAAAACAATGGAAGCGCTCTCACTTATAATTAAATCAATTTATTGATTTTGTTACATCTTTGAATTTTTCTTTGGTTTTTATATGGCTCAATGACCTTTAGCATCACCAAATCACTTACCAATATATTTTCACTCATTGAAAAGAAACTTCCTCATAGGTAAGCATAGTCATTGATTGATCATCATGAATGATTATGATATGTTGCTTCTACCACGAGCGAATCATCAGAGAGCATGTAGAGTTCAAAGCAAATCCTAAAGAATTCAAATTTGATTTTTTTTTTTTTTTTTGTAGCAAAACCAAAAACCTACAACTAGTCCTCAAAAAACCAGGACGGAANTTCAAATTTGATTTTCTTTTTTTTTGTAGCAAAACCAAAAACCTACAACTAGTCCTCAAAAAACCAGGACGGAAGGTGTGAGTCCACACAAACTGCCATCCTGCCACACAAACAAGAAGTCAGATTTGATTTATGTAACACATTTGAATAATTTTTTGATACAATAATTTTTTTATAGATTTAAATGTAAAAATTAAAAATAAACTATAAAGGATAATATATGTTAAATAGTTAAATGATTTAATTAAAATACCACATAAAATAAGTTGAAAATGATAAATTAAAAAATAAACCCGCACATTGTGCGGATATTCTCCTAATATTAATAACAATCGTAATGCACCATTTCATTTATATTTTTTAAAAATACATATATATCTATATATCTATACTATTAGTAACATATTCATATCAACCAACCAATAAATACAATTGAATATTTTAAATCAAACAATATTTTTAACAACGTATTCATAAATCCCACAATTAGTTTATAAATCTCAACTATAAAATATTTATTTATAAATTAATATCAAAACTAACAATATTTTAACTAAATATTATGCAATAACTTCATATGAATTTCAAACAAATTTTGAATTTTAATTTTAATTTCAAATAATATGTTAATCAAATAATATGTAAATGTAAATTTCAAAATAAAACATCCCGCATAATACTGATTCAACTCTAATTAATGTATTTAAAGTATTAGAGAAAAATTGATATGTTTTTCTTCAACAACAATTCATATTTTATAATTTGTCGGACTCCAACTTCAATATTAATAACACAATAAATGTACTAAAAATGTCATGATTTGTTACTAATCTATTCAAAACAACCTTTTTAGTGTATGTTTTATTATTACTAGGAGATAACCCGCGCATGCGCGGGTGTAATTTTATATCTCGATTATTATATAAAAAATTTTAGTTAAGCTTTTAGTAACTATTTTATATTTTATTTTATCAATTTTAGTTTTTATGATTATTATAATTTATTTTGCATTTTGTTGTTCTTACATTGAGCCTCTAAATTTATTTTATTACTTCTCATTAGATAAATAAATCATTTCTACTATCATAATAATCTTTCATATATTTTCAAGACTATTTATTTCTCTTTATCTCACATCTATCATCTAATTTCAAATATTATAATTATTTCTAAATTTCTCAATTTTCATTTAAATTTTGGATTTTCACATACATTTTATTTGTTATATTATAATTTTAATTAATATTTTATTTTCAGCTAATTTTATTTATTTTTATAATTTTCCATCTCTTTGATGTGTTTCGAAGTTTATTTTGTTTATTATAATTTTAGATTATTTTTCCTTCAACTATGAATCATAACTAATAATTTCTTATTTAATACGAGAAGTTTCTTATCTAGTTATAGTGAAATATGCCAAAAAATATTTATAGTATATTTTATAAATAAGATTTTATTTTTGTTTTCTACAAATTTTATAATTCCAGATTTGGTGGGGGTCAAAATTGTATTTTAATTTTTTCTACTCTAAACTTATTATTTTATGATTCTCATATAATTTAATTTTAATCTACTATGCCACATGACAAAAAAATTGTTCAACAAAAAAAAAGTAAATTACTAATCAAATTTGAAACACACATATGAAATATTTTCTTTTTGGTGTCTCGAGGAGAATACCAAGTCAAAACTTTCCTTACGTTTCTTTACTATTTATTTTGCCTTTGTTTTTTAGGTTTATAAGGAAAATTTGATAAATTTCCAAGAAAAATCTCTCATGGCAACACGATTTATCATACAACAAATTCAAGTAATTTCACTAAAGAAAATACAAACGATATTAATCATACAACAAACGCAAAAGAATAGTGTTTTCCTCATGAGTTCTATTTGATGCGCAATTTAATTTGTACCAAAGACTTTTTAATATTATTTATTTATATCAAGAAAAATCGATTTAGGTTCATAATGAAAATTTGATAAAGTTCCAAGAAAATTGCTCTCATGGCAACATGATATATCATGTTATTATTTTGAACATTCTGATGCAAATTCGAGTAATTTCACAGAAGAAAATTCAAACCATATTAATCATACAACAGAACGCAAAAGAANCGTTTCTTTACTATTTATTTTGCCTTTGTTTTTTAGGTTTATAAGGAAAATTTGATAAATTTCCAAGAAAAATCTCTCATGGCAACACGATTTATCATACAACAAATTCAAGTAATTTCACTAAAGAAAATACAAACGATATTAATCATACAACAAACGCAAAAGATTAGTGTTTTCCTCATGAGTTCTATTTGATGCGCAATTTAATTTGTACCAAAGACTTTTTAATATTATTTATTTATATCAAGAAAAATCGATTTAGGTTCATAATGAAAATTTGATAAAGTTCCAAGAAAATTGCTCTCATGGCAACATGATATATCATGTTATTATTTTGAACATTTTGATGCAAATTCGAGTAATTTCACAGAAGAAAATTCAAACCATATTAATCATACAACAGAACGCAAAAGAATTAGTGTTTTTCTCATGAGTTTTATTTGATGCGTAATTTAATCTGTACCGAATACTTCTAATATTTTTTTGTTTTTATCAAGAAGAAATAATAAATTTCATTTCATTGTGTTTAATATTTAAATATTTTTGTAATATTTCTGAAATAATGATTTTATATATGTTTTACTGAAAAAAGCTTTTAATGATTTTTACAAGTCGTGGTCAGTCCGCAAAATTACGTTGTTTTGATAAAATACCAAAATAAATAAAAGTGAAACATGGGAGAATTGAAATCATAACCACTACTTTAGACAATGATACACTTAATCACTATGCCATATTATTTTTTAGTTAAATTTTGTAATATGAATTATATAAATTATATTTTTTATAGGAAATGGGTGTCACATGTCAAGCTAGGAGAGTATCCCCTTCTCCTTTTATATAGTAGATTTCAATCTTCATTAAAATGTTTTCAGCTAATAGATGATTCGATTGTTTTGCAATTAAACTATTTTTTTCACATCATGTACTATATAGTTATGGAAGAATCAACAAAAAAACACACTTATAGCTAGAGTTAAGATATAAATCAATAGTTTAAGGTTATTATCATGTACTTTGGCATCTATTGTTTGGTTCTTGGATATTAGTGGAGAGCATCTCCTTTAGAGATCAATAGGTATATATTGTAGTTCAACCTATGATCTATTTATTTATTTGATGGTCCTACGATTACGTAATTTTCTCACACCCAAGACTTCAACCACTGTAATAATAATAATCACCTATGACTAGTTCAACTTCATAGATATAATTGACTTGTCTTAAGAAAAGAAAAACAAATAATACATTTATTGTAGACTTCAACGTTGGACCACCGTAATAATAATCACCGAGCATCTATCTATATTTAAAATCATATGCAATGTAGTCCATTGAATATGGTACAAGGAGAGTGTATCAGCTAAACTTAGTGAAAGAAACCAATGAAATTCTTGATAAAAAAGTTAGTGTGATGTAATCTGCGCCGTTCTTGAGATTTATAAGATTAGAAACGATGTATTTTGTCTCTTTTTTCTAACTTGAAAATTTCGGATCTTTGGTCTAAATTTTTTTTATACCACTACAAAAAATATCTTTTTTTAGTGGCTGAAAACCGCTATCGTGAACTACGATGACGAATCTTTAAGTGTTCTCACATCGTCCGTTATAGTAGGTAATAAATTTTATATCGCATTTTTTTGTCTGCTATCATAAATGTTTTTACGATAGCGTGTTTTGTTGTGCAATTGATTTAATTTTATAATGACGTCTTATAACTGTTATCAAACTATGAATAATAATAATAATAATAATAGCTTTGATATTTCATTTCTATATAGAAATTGGTTTTCTATTACTATTGGGTTGTAACTATAGTCGTTTGTTATACAAAGATAACAAATTATATGTGTCATTACTTTTTAATAATTACCCAAAAATTAATAATATAATAATTTATAGTGTTATTTAATACAGGAATATTTGTATGAGATTTTTTTTTTAAAACGAATGCATTATATAAAATTCAGAAGTTGTTTCCATGTTTACAAAATAGTACAAAATCAGAAACATTTCCTATACAATTTCACTCTACAACCAATAAGCCTTCACAAGCATCCCTAACAT
The DNA here is from genome assembly GCA_900406285.1 of Biscutella auriculata. Classification (NCBI taxonomy): domain Eukaryota; kingdom Viridiplantae; phylum Streptophyta; class Magnoliopsida; order Brassicales; family Brassicaceae; genus Biscutella; species Biscutella auriculata. The sequence goes on from OVAO01001861.1 coordinate 12,203, forward strand.
ATATACTACCATCATCATCAACATCAATATCACCATCATCTACTTCTTGTACATGCAATGGTGCACCACCTAAATCCTCATCGGTTTTTAACTCATGATAACCTCAAGGTGGTGCTCTCATAACAACATACCAATTTGAAGTATCGTCTTCCCTAGAGTAGAAAACTTGTTTCGCTTGAGTAGGCGAATGAATGGATCTTTCAAAAATGCTGCTTGGTTCATATGGAGGTTCACAAGAGTGAAACCATCTTCTTCCTTCACACCATTCCCTTTGTTGGCCCAAATGCATCTAAACAATGGTACCTTGAACATGTGGTAGTCCATAAGTAAGATCTCCTTTATCACTCCACAAAATGTAATCATATCAGCCACTTGTCTTGTATCTTTTGCACTCGATCTACACATGCTAAATGTGTCATATGTTACTCCATTGTTTTGTGTCTTTCTCTTAACGGAGTCTGTATGAAATCGATTACCATTACAGATGAATCCTCTATGATATAATGCAACACATCTTGGTCCAAACACCAACCACCTTATCTCCTTAGAATAAGCTTGTGTTGAGTCTGAATGAATCTGTTGTAGTAAAATCAAGACAGTCGAACCAATCAGACAATGGACTAGAACAATACATAATCCAAGAATCAAAAAATCAACTAAGACTTAAACAAAAACATAATAATTCGATACATAAGAGACTAAAACACTAAAGATCAAGCAGAGAAGCAAACTAACAAGACAATTCAATATCATGAAACAATTGACGAAGACAGTTCAATATCATCAAAAACGACAGTCAGATAACTCATCATTCGACCAAAAAAATCAGACTGAAGATCATGAATACTCCAACAAGATGTTTCGTCACTTAGAACACATGTTTCTCCATTGTCCCTTGGTTTCACTTCATCCAAACAAAATGCAGTCTTCAACAAATCAAATGCCTCAGTCTCAGATTCAAGATTACTGTCTTCAGTAACACTTCTTCTCGTCTCACCATGAATACTCCAACAAGAACTCTTATACTTCTTATCCTTTCCCTAATCACTAGATGCTCAACGATTTTGTCTAATACTTGATGGCATAGATTTCAACAATCTCTACAAGGGCATAACATTACAGACAGATTACATAATCTTCTTGCTGTTGAATGAACAAAATTAGTCGCTCATTCTGAGTACTCAGGACTATTCCTACATGCATGTTGAATGAAGAACAAAATCAAGTTATAATCCACAAGTCAAGAAAATATCCAGTCGAGAGAACTAAGTTCATACCTTTGCAGGAAAGTTCATGCCTTGTCCATTCGTGTTCGTGAGCTGAAGAAGAACACGCTGGATATGAGAGATTCGTTGGAGATTCGTGTGCATGAGAGACTAGGCCTGGGCACGAAGCGGATATCCGGAAAATTTGTAGTATTTGTGATTTGCTTCGTTTTTAGTAAATACTTGATTTTATGATTTGCTTCGCTTCGAAAATCTACGGATATCCGGTTCTCCCGGATATCCGGACTTTGAACTAGTATTTGCGAATTATTTGCTCCGCTCGGATCGAAATTTTTTTATTTAAAAAATAAAGAAATAACTCATAAAAATATCCAAAAATTTGATAGTTTCTCGTATAGATTAGTCTAGTCTAATGNCCTAGTCTAATGAAAATAACAAAATTAAGAAAACCAATCGATAAAAAACTAAATTTCTCTTTTTTAATTATTATTTTAATTATTTATTTTTATTACTTTAATTAACTCATACATATATTTTT
>OVAO01001862.1:0-13964 GCA_900406285.1 Biscutella auriculata
GGACACTCTTGCTGGGAAACGTCCCGGGTTAGCCACCCGAGACTCTTGTCCGGGACTATGTGCTGGTCCCAACCGGTTCTCTTTCGGTTTTGCTCGTTTTTCCTCGTCTTGATCCGAATTCCATTCTTTGGTTGCTCCACACCTAATAAATGCAAATGCAATGCAATATGGCCTAAAAGGACTCTAAATGCAACCTANGAATGAAAACAAGACTAAAAACCGGGCAAATTTACAACATATCAAAGAGATTCCTAGGGTTCTTTGGGGATTGAGAGGTTGAGTGATAGTTCTCTGTAAAGCCTTTAGAATCAATCTCGATTCTGTCTCTGTTACTTTTCTATTCGGTGAGAGATAGGAAGTGGTGGTGAGTGTTACGGAGTTTGTCGAAGCGAGAGATCGGAGTGTTATCTCTTGAGAGCTTTGTAGTTACTGGTTACACCATTGATCTAAAGATTTCCGAGGATAACTCGGCCAGACGTAGGGATGCTTTTGAGCTCCTGAATTAGATAAATCTCATGTGTCAATTAATGTTTTCTGTTCTTTATTCTTTCTACGATTCATGTGTTCTTGAGATAATATCTTGCTAATCCTGTTAATCTTGTTATACTGATTAGTTTGGTTGGTTAGGATTGCTAGAATATCTTCTTGGTACAAATTTGGCTGTGTGTTTAGTTGTATTGCAGGTACTAAATCTAGGGAAAATTCTCTACACGACATTCGTAATATGTGGAAAAATAACCTCATATGACCATTGTGTAATTAGGGAATGGTGCCAGAGGAGAAAAGGCTAAGTAGTGGGAGGATTTTGTGGTAAGTTGATGTCAGTCAAGTTTTACCCGAGACAGTTAATCTGCAAGTGCGCAAAACAATCACAGTAGCACTTAAGGATCAAATCCACATAGACTAAAGTGCTAACACGAAGACACTGTATAAACGTAATAATGGCTAAGACAAAACAAAGAAAAGTGGTTGTTGTAACCATCAATTGTAAAGTAAATGAAAGCAGTAAAAAGCAAAGAAAAAACAAAGATTATAAAGATAAGCAAGCAATTGAACCTAAGGAATTATAAATGGGTTTTCAGGAACTACTTAGAATGTTAGGTGAGAATATGATTTCAAATCTGTAAAACTTATTTTGGTTTCTAAAATAGACTAACTCGCAAGCTCGAAGCTAACCTATGCCTCGCAAAATTTTCAACGCCTAACATTGTGTCACTCTATGCAAGACTCAAACTGGTTAAACAAAATATACTTTAAAATCCCTTCACTTGATCTCTATTGTCGGATCGACCCTAGGGTCTCGAGCGCTAATCTTACATCTAAACTACCCCTTTTGTATCTAACAACTTGTCACTCGAAACTAGACCCAACAACCTAGAAATCACGGTAGACAACAATCTGATCTAGGCATGCTATTGTTAAACAATATTTAGTGGAGTTTTATAAGACTAATTGATTCTTAACATTCAAGTTAAATCTCTAGTATAAACTTTCTTAGTTACTGATTGAGTGATTTAATTTGTTGTTTGTCAGAATTAAATCATCCTAAAACTATGACCAAATTTGTCAGATTGAATTTAGGTTACCTAGGATCATATTGTTTCATTTTCTCGAAACTTTAATCTGGCATGAACCATAATTTTCTTTTTGTGAAAACTCTAAATTCAATATATTAGACTAATCAGACATGGCTAAGGCAATCAAGCAATTAATGATGAAAGCAATTAAGCAAATACTGAAATAGAATAAACACAAGGGTTCAAGATATAAAATTGCCAGATCAGATTTATCTCCCTAGAAAGCGAATCTCTAAATCCTAGTTTTGGAGAAAACTGTAAAATGCAGAATTCGGGTAAAAATAATTTAGATCTAGAAAAGGCAATGAAAAATAGTCTAAAGCAGTGTGTCTTCAAAAATTTGAGGTCTTTGGTGTTTTTATACGGTCTTGGGTGAAAATGCAAAATCAGGTGATGATGGATTCAAGACGCTGAGGTGTTTACATCAGAGGAGAAGTGAACTTCTAGAAGAAGCGCTGAGCTCGAATGAACTAAAAAGGAAATATGCAAAAAAAGGAAATATGTTGTTCTGGTATTTTCATAAAAGGAAATATGTGTGGTGTCTGCATCAAGAGGAGAAACGAGCTTTTGGAAGGATTACTGACGTGGAATGAATATTTGGAAAATATTCACTCTGAGATTTTTGGAAAGAAAAACGTGGATTTTGGGAATTTTTTTCCTATAAAAAGATTTAAGGAATATTTCTTGTTCTGAGGGTATATAATCAACAAAAGAGGGGTTAGCTAGGGTTAACACTCTTGAAGATATTGCCAAGGATTCGTGCCTCCAAGCTTCATAGAAAGAACAAACTTGACGGTGAGTGTTGGGTCGCTCGTCTCTGATTATTCACGGTTGGGTGATATAGATCAGGAGAGAGTGTTGCTTGCTTTTGGGTGTTCTAGGCGATCTAAAGGAATTTTTGGGTCGTGAAGGGAACTACATAAGAGTGAGTGTGCACGCACGTGCATTGGGAGTATGTCTCTGATTGAATCACGGTTGGGTGAGTTCGATCAGAGAGAGTTGGGTGATTAAATCTTGTTTTCGAATCTATCTAAGGGTAGGCTTAGGATTGGATTGAAAACTTTGTAAGAATATCTTTAGGTTGTAAAGTTGCTGCTTATAAATAAAGAGATTAATCGCTTGGTTTTGGCGTTTCAAGACGAAATTGCTAGATTCCCTACACTTAAAATTTGTATCAGAGCGGCCGCCTAGAAGAACTGCGTGTGGTTGTCAAAATCAGGTGGAGATCTTGAGACAAGTATGGAGAATTCGCAACAGTTTGTCGCTATGACAAATGTTTCGAGGTCTGATGCGGAGAATTATGGGTATTGGAAGGTTCAGATGACTCTGATGATTTAGAGTATTGTTGTAGAGGCCCTGTTGTGATGAATGACAAGGGTGAGAAGGTCCCTAAGCCAAGAAAAACATGGATTGTTGAAGAAAAAATGGCAGCAAAATACAACTCAAAGGCCTTGTCTACGATTTTTAGCTCTCTGTCTATGATGCAGTTCAAGTGAGTTCAAGGATGCACTTTTGCTAAAGAGGCGTGGGATATCCTGCAAATTCCTTTGAAGGAACGAGTAATGTCAGAAGAACTCGTCTTGATATGCTTGCTATAGAGTTCGAGAACCTTGGTATGGATGAGTATGAGTCCGTATATGAGTTCAGCAACAGGTTGAGTTCCATAGCTCAAGAATCTATTGTTCTAAGAAATACCTATAAAGACAAGAAATTCGTGAAGAAATTCCTCAAGAGTTTTCCTGCGAAGTTTTAGTCTCAGAAATCAGCTATTGAAATGGCCTTCGACTCTGATGATATGAAGTGTGATGAAGTGGTTGGAATGATGCAAGCCTATGAGCTCCAACTGAAACGAAATGATCAAACGAATGGAAAGGGACTACCATTGGTTCTCTCTCTTCTTCCTCGTCTTAAAGGGACATGCGTTTCTTCATGGTAAGCGCAACAAAATATTAATTCTGGAGGGTTTCTTCCTTAGACTCTTTCTCTTGTCTTTTCTCTGGCCTTCTCGACCTAATTTCAGAACGGCTCTCTCATGCAGTCTGATGATGACATCTCCAACATACTGCTGGAGGACCATCGTCTTGTCATTGTATCTTTACTGATTGACGGTTGCTTGTCGTTGTATTCATACTGACGTGGTTGCAATTCAAAGCGCAGTGACCGTCGGCCCGTGGATTGGTTGGCTTGGAGATTCTGTCAAGGATCACAAACCGCGACTAATCTATGGGTTTCTCCTCCTGGGAAGTTCACCTGGCGTGAGTTCAGGAACAATACCCATCGTACAGGTATTTCTCGCCGAACTCCTCAGCCGGAAAAACTCTTGGAGAACATTGCAGAATCCTCTTTTTTTTTATGTTTGCGTGTTTTGGGCGTTTGTGCCTTTTGTATATCATTCAATCGGCCTTCGAGCATTCGTAATCCGTCGACTTTTCTTAATTAAATATCATTTCTATTGTTTTTGTATCATTTCTTTTGTCCAATCTATTTCATTCAAAGTTCATATGCAAAAAAAATCTGAACTTTAGCCATAAAAAGAACAATATCATCATAAATAAATCAACCGCTCTGAGTAACTCAACTGTAATAAAAACACAAGCCAACCGTGATATAAAACTTTTTATTCCTTAAATCAGCCGTCATGAGTAACACAACCTGTTGTTTGTAGTTCATTTTTCTATTACACATATTGTTGTTTATAGTTTTATTTCATATACAATTAAATAAGAATCAACCGTATAGAAAATTTGTTTTTATGTTCGCGTGTTTTGGCGATTGTGCCTTTTTTACATTCGTTCGATCGGCCTTCAAGCCTTTGTAATTTGTCGAGTTTTCTTAATGAAATATCATTTGCTATCTGTTTGTTTCAATACACAACTCAACCATAACATAAAGTAACTCAGCCGGGAATAGTAACTCAGGCAAAATTCATATCTGTTAACCAGCCGCATTAGAAAATTTGCTAACCTGTTATTAACTCTATACAACTCAGCCGTATATACTCAACCTGATATATTCAATAAATCAGCCACATTAAAGCAGGACTCAGTTGTCCCAAAATAAGATGTAATACCATAATAAGTCAGCCCTAATAACATAATAAGTCAGTCGTAACAACTTATATCTCAGCCGTATAAAAAAAATTAGTAATCGTGAATCACTCGTATTACGAGGATATTGATGATTTATTACGTCGCTGAGATAGAGTACGTCTAAGCTTTAATAACATCTGTTAACATTAAAACTTTATCAGTAAATCATTCTAAAGAATACATAACGTCCTACTACACGTTATCAGCTATTATGTCGTATAACGAGACAAATGATGTCTTATTACTTACCGAAGTAAGTAATTGAATCGTTTCGCCGTTTTTACTTTACAAGTATTTCTTTGTTAACCCTCTATTAACATAATAGTACAAGTTAATATTACAACTTACTTAAACAAGAATATGTTCTTACTATACAAAACTCACGAAAAATTGTTTTCTCCCAATATCGACGATCACGAGATTCTGAGCAGATATGTCAGACAGATCAGATAGTTTCCCAGCAGACATGTCAGACAGCCGAGAGAGTTTGGCGTAGGCTCCAGCGTCAAGTGGTTCAAGATTGCAGAGAACGACAGTGTATGAAGTTCCAAATACTTGTTTGTATGGAAACCCAATCCTTGTTAGGACCTCGCAAACGACTGAGGATCCGTGTCGGAGGTTCTATCGATGCTCTATAGCAATAGAGTTGGAGGTATGATGGAATAAAGTTGACATTGTTAATCGAAAATTGGTTAAGTAACTGATTGGGATTAATACCTTATGACATGTTAATGCATGCGTAAAGTAGAACATGTTATCAATTCTTATGATTTGTTTGCATTTGGCAGTGGAAGAATGACAGACATGTATTTAAATGGGTGGACGAAGGAGTTGATAATTAATTGGAAAAGATAAGAAAGAAATTGGCTAAGATACGCGACTGTTTGGCTCAGCATGAGGAGGAAATTAAAGAGAAAGTTCAAGACGTTACTGAGGGCGTGTGGGAGAATTTCCAATGAATTCAAGAAGCTGAGATTAACTTAGAAAATCACTTTCGTAGCCAGATTGATAAAATGGAACAACATGTGATGAAGAAGACGATGTTAGTGTTCTTCTTTTCAGTAGTTATTTTAGTTATATGTATGAAAGCAATGTGATGCTTTAGAAACATGTTGTCAGAACTCGGTCGTAATTAATTATTGGAATAAACTGTTAGAACCTACGTAACTACTAATATATCTCAGCCGTATAAGACAAATTAGTAACCGTAAATCAGCCGTAAAATGTATCCCTAAACGATGTCTTTGTATAGCTCGTCCAAACACTAAACGATAATTAGAATAAGCTATTACAACTTAGCTGTAACAACTATTATAACTCAGCCATGTATTATTTAAATATACCACAACCTTTAAAAGAGTACGAAACTATGATGTCCTATTAGTTAGCTATGACGTCATTAGGCAGCTATGATATGTCCTATCACCTGGGAAATTATGTTTTTTACGTTACTGATGTAAGAGAACGGGTCGACACTAACATCAAAATAACATGGAACGCGCGATAGTTTCAACTTTCATATCTAACAGCTGAGTTATCTAGTTTTTATTTACATCTTGGCTGAGGTATGAGACAAGGTTATTCTACAGGTTAGCCGTCGTATTAGAAATTTTGATAACCCATAAATCAGCCATGAATAACATATTTAGTTTCTTTTTTCTCTTCTGTCGTTGATCGTAATCAATCCAAAATATAAGATTATTCCATTCTTTAATTTCTTTTTCTCTCCCTCTTTGTCTTCCCTCTCTTCCTCTTTGTCTTTAAAGGGAGATGCATTTCTTCTTCTTAATAAAAAAAAATCCTCGTTTTGGACCGTTTATTCCCTAGACTCTTTCTCTTGTCTTTTCTCTCGCCTTCTCGCCCTACCTTCAGAATGGCTTTCTCATGGAGTTTGATAATGACATCTCCGACATACTGCTCGAGTACAACTCAAAATGTTACAAGGAATCATAGGTTAATCGAACGATCTACAAAGACACAAATGCCAAAGCTCTATCGACCACTCAGATCCAATTATGTCCACAAAAATTATATTCTCGGACTTGATGATTCCATTATTTTTCGGGAATATAATTTTTTTGGACAGAACTAGATCTGAGTCGTTGATGGAACTTTGGCGTTTGTGCCTTCTGTAGATCGTTCGATCGGTGGTCGATCCTTTCTAAGCTTTCGAGATGTCTAAATGAAATATCATTTGCTATCTCTTTGCTTCAATACACAACAATTCAGCAATAATTAAACAACGCAGCCGTAGATAAAAAATAACTCAGCCAAATTTATAACGTAAATCACGAGAAAACCAGAAATCAGCGTGTAAGAAAAAATTCATATCCGTTAAACAACCGTCCAGATTAACTTAGCCATAGTTAAACCATAAGTGAGCCCTTAAAGAAATAATTATACACTATAAATCAGTCGTGAATAACATCTTTAATTTCTTTTTTTCTCATTCGTCGTTGATCGTAATCAATCCAACGGATAATTAAATTCCATTCTTTAATCTCTTTTTCTATTCCTATTTGTATTATCTCTCTCTTCCTCTTTGTTCTTACTATATAAAACCCACGCAAAATCATTTTCTCCCAAAATCGTTCTCTCCCAATATCGACGATCACGAGATTCCGAGCAGACATGTCAGACAACGCAGATAGTTTACCGAGATAAGTAATTGAAACACTGTCGTTTAACCATTAATGCTTTACGGCTGAGTTTTGAGACAAAGTTGACTCAGTCGTAACAACTCTTATAACTCAGTCGTTATAACGTAATAAGTTAGCCCTAATAGCATAAAATTAATATCCGTAAATCATCCATCAAAAGTTTATTGTCGTAATATGATGATTGGAATAAACTATTAGAACCTAGCTATAACAACTATAATAACCCAATCATATATTATTTAAATATAACTTAGCCTATAAAAGAGTAGTCTGATTATTAATTAATATCGAGAAAACATGAAACCCGTTTAAATAACCTAAATAATAATAATAAAATACATTGTTGAGATGTCGTATTACGAGGCTATGATGACTTTACCCTACCGAGATACAGTACGTCTCAACATTAATAACTCATTAAATGAAAGCTATTCATAATAATTAAAACGTTATTAGTAAATCACTCTGAATAATACATAATGTCCTATACATGGCTATGATATCTTATCACACAACTATTATGTCGTATTACGAGACAAATGATGTCTTATTACTTACTCAGGTAAGTAATTAAAACATTGTCGTGTAACCGTTCAACTCTACGATTGAGTTTTGAGACAAAGTTGACTCAGTCGTAACAACTCTTATAACTCAGCCGTTATAACATGAAACACGTTTAAATAAATAACCTAAATAATAACTCACTAAATGACAGCTATTAAAGACGTAGTTATAGCGACCTTTCGTGTTTAAGAAGGGTGTATAAAAAGGGACCAAGGGTTCACATCTCTCAATCAGTTAAGAAAAAGTGGTGAAACGTATTGTCAATAACAACGTCGACCCATGTTACTGCAGATACCTACGGCGGATAACACAACCGTCGGATTCATCAACAGATTCATCAACGGCTTCATCAACTGAGGTGGAATTCGAGATTCAAAGGAGTGGTGGAGGAAAAGGGGTGGGGGAAGAATCGGTTCGAGGAGTTGAATCGGGTGAAGTATCAGTTTTGGGGGAAGGAGAACTCCAGCTAATGGCATGCCGCCAGTCGTGGGACCATTGTTTCCAAAAATGCTCAATTTCCCGCAACCGCCACATAATGATGGATATAGCTATATCACAATGTCGTTTACTACTCAGACGAACCTCCAAACTGGAGAACCGTAAGAGAGTTGAGGATACAATCAAAATGCTTCAGGATATTGTCAAGCAGATTGAAGACTGGAGAATAATTAGATTAAAGTATTGTTTGTTTTGTAGTGCATTTTTCACATCGTTCGATCGGCCTTCAAGCCTTTCTTAATTTGTTGACATGTCTTAATGAAATATCATTTTGAGTATGTATTTGTTTCAAAACACAAGAAACATTATAAGCAATGATTAAACTAAGCCGTAACAAAAATACAATTCAACTTTGTACGAAAAAAATCAAACATAACTCAGCCATAAAAAAAAATAGTCAACCATCTCAACTATAATAATAGTCGTAAGGCAAGGTTATTCCACAAGGTTATAAATCAGCCGATTCTTTAGACGACGAGCTTTTTGTAAAAAATAAATCAGAAAATCTCTCTCTTCCTTGCTTTCTTGGTACCCCGACCACTTGAACGTTTCAAGACTCGATAATATACATTTAGGAACTGTACTTGGTTGATTCCAGTGAGGCTGATAAGTCCTTCGATGGCCTTGAGTTTCAATAGAAGAATTAGTGTCTTAAACAACAAAAGACTTAGTAGGTTATCGAAGAATCTTACATCTATTGTGAAGAGCTCTAGTTCTCGTAAGTTAGGAGAAACTTTGAGCAACTGGACAAGAACATTCTTGCATGTACAAAACTTCAGATGTTTAAGCTTGGTGAAGACAAAACCAACATCAAACACAACCTGCACAGTAAGTATTAGAATCATTTACAGAAGATTCTAGAAATGTTATATACTTACAATTGATAAAAAAAAGAAGTGGATTACCTCTGAGATATTGTGGAATGATAGGCATAATGTCACACGTTTGACTGAATGAATCGAACCGATAATTTTAACAAACAAGCTAAACGTAACTTTGAGAAATGCCTCCTTCAACTTAGGCATATTCGTCAAAGTGTACAAATGCTTAAAAGAAAATTCAAGTTTCACATACTTCAAAGAAGGAGTATCTATCACAAACTCATCCAAGTCGTAAGTTATACGAAGTGATAAATCTTAAAGAAGAGGACAATTAGATAAAAGTTATGGAAGAGAATCATTATTGTCATAACTCACATCCTCAAGTCGCAAAGTTTTAAGAGAAGGAAGACAACACATACGGAAACATCAATATAAATGACTGCATGGAGTTTCAAGGTTACGAGAGATTTGCAGGTATACAAGCTACTCAGCAATGTATCACCCCCATTATTAGGAGAATGAAAAATATTCAGCTCATGTACATCACGAGAAACTGCAAATTGAACCCACATTTTGACATCTTCAAGCTTCATAGCTAAGTAAACAGGTGGAGACTGAATCTTTCTATAACAGGAGCTCTATATGATAGCAAATTTTTCATAAGAAAAAAATGTAAGCTTTCTGACTCATATTCATGTGTATTACTAAACTCTAGGTTAGGCAACCACATCCAAAGAAACTGTCATTGTTCAGACAAAATCATAGTTGATGCAACAACTTTTTTGGAAGATAAGATAATATCTTAATCAACAATTCATAAGACAACTCACTGATTTTCCACATCCCTTATATTATATTGGTACCGTCTAAAGAAATTTCAGATAGTAACAAAACGAAAAACCCTTAAAAGAACAAAAAACCTAAGAGAGAATTTTAAACGGTAGAAGAAGAAGAAGAACTAGAATAGCAGAAGAGGTGTGAGTGACGTTTTTTAACTGAGAGAGATGATAAAAATGATTTAGCCTTTTTTAGATCGTTCGACCGGCCTTTTAGCCTTTGTAATCTGTCGAGTTGTCTTAATGAAATATCATTTATATCTCTTTGTTTCAATACAGAACAACTCAACCATAATTAAAATAAAACTGAGCCGTATTAGACAAATTATATACAATAAGTCAGCCAGAAATTGTAACTCAGCCCAAATATTAAACGTAAATCAGCCGTATTGTAACACAACTCAACTATGATGTCCTATTACATAGCTATGATGTCTTATCACAGGTTCTCCTTTCCATGTTAACAACATACAAAGACTCCCCATATGTAACTTGAATGTGATGAACATCGATAATTAAATCACAACTCAGTCGTATCAAACAACAACTAGGATCAAATTGATAAACAATCCAACATATGAGATTAAACTAGAATTAAACAATAAATATAATGTCGGCTATGTAGCCATTATGTCTTATTACGTAGCCATTATGTCTTATTACGCAGGTAGATGTCCTATTATATGGCTATGATGTCTTATCACACAACTAATATGTAATATTACAAGGAAAATGATGTTTTGTTACATTACCGAGGTAAGATTATAGATGAAAACAAATATCGAGAATAATTAAACTTGAAACGCTGTCGTATTTAATTTCAATACACAATTCAGCCGAACTAGACAAATTACATTCACTAATCGGTCATAAATAGTAACTCAGACAAATTTCAAATAATAAGTCCATAAACAAAAATCAGCCCGAAGAAAATATTATTAGCCTAACTCGTATATATTAGAGAATTAGCCATAATTTGTAATTACGATGCTAGGATGACTTATTACGTTACCGAGATAGAGTACATATGTATATTAATAACTCATTAAATGATAGCTATTAATATTAATTAAAACGCGGGTACGTTTCCATTATGTTTTATTACGTCGCCATTATGTCTTATTACGCAGGTAGATATCCTATTACGTGGCTATGATGTCTTATCACACAGCTATTATGTAATATTACAAGGCAAATGATGTCTTATTATATTACCAAGGTAAGAGTACAGATGAAAACAAATATCGAGAATAATTAAACTTGAAACATTGTCGTATTTAATTTCAATACTAAGCCATAATTAAAACGAAACTCAGCCGAACTAGAAAAATTATATTCAATAATCGGTCAGAAATTCTAACTCAGCCAAATTTCAAATAATAAGTCTACAAACAAAAATTAGCCGTTGAAGAAAATATTATTAGCCAAAACTCGTAAATATTAGAGAATTAGCCATAATTCGTAATTATGATGCTATGATGACTTATTACGTTACAGAGGTAGAGTACGTTTGAGCATTAATAACTCATTTGAATGTTAGCTATTAATATTAATTAAACCGCGACTATGAAATTAGTAGGTAGCCATTATGTCTTATTACGTAGCCATTATGTCTTATTACGCAAGTAGATATCCTATTACGTGGCTATGATGTCTTATCACACAACTATTATGTAAATATTACAAGGCAAATGATATCTTGTTAGTTAACGTTACCGAGGTATAAGAAAAATTTATAAACAATAAATCAGCCGTAAAGAGTAACTTAGCAATAATAAAACCAGAAGTCAGCCATAATCAAACTCATAACTCAGTCGTATCGCAAAAACAATCAAATTATGATATAATTGAGTTATGCCAAGTTTTTAAAATATGACACGGCGATGCGATAATTACATCGGACAAGTTGTCACTTTATTCCCACTCTTTCTTCAACGAGAACATGTGTATTCTTTCCTTGACCGTTTGTTTACAAGTGCGGCCTCTAAATATGATTTTATCCTTTATAGGTCTTTCTGGTTGTGGATGAATAAAAGGGGGCAGGCACGGCTGTCTCGCCACATTCTCTGGAACTTGATGCGTTGAATCGACCAGCATGATCGATCCAGCGTATGCGTTTACCAAGAAATCGATGTTATAGTAATGACTGCACAAGGATATACGACTATAATTCATGTGCTCGACAGCTGCGATTGCGTGCGAACATGGTAACTTCTCTCGTTGGATACGCTCGCATGTGCACGTTCTCCTTTCCAAGTCAACGACATACGAAGACTCTTGATATGTAACTTGAACGCGATTAACATCGATAATTTGTGTTGTATACTGTATGGCGGCATCAACGCGGCCCTATCATAAATTATCATTAAAGAAAAAAAAGTTAAAGCAAAATTATGAAATGTCACGGCTTATTAGTTTACGGCTGGGTAATCGGAAAAGAAAAAGAATTTAAGTCTTGCTTATGAAATGTACGACTGATTCATTAGTTTATGACTAGGGTATCAATACAAAATATAAAAGTTACGACTGACTTATGAAGTGTGGCGGTTGACTTATCAGTTCTTAAGGTTGACTTACATGTAGTAGTTTCTCCACACCACGCGTAAGCGTTGTTGTCTGTGATCGAGCATTCTCTCTCCGTTCAGCAAACCATCTGGTCATCATAACCTGTATCGATTCTAATATTCGGAAAATGGTAAGACCTCTAGCATTCGACAGTGCTCTGTTCGCTGATTCCGCTATGTTCATAGTCATCATATTGTACCTTTAACCTGAGAAATGGACACGCGCCCATAGTCGGACATCGGATCTTTGGAGGTAGCCATGAAGTACAGGATTAATCTTCTTGACCAGACGAAAGACATATTTTCCTTTGTACCGTCACAAAATATTCTTATATAGATGGTAAGTGCAAATTCCCCAAAACCAGAGGATAGACATTCTCAATTGCTTTCCCAATCGAGTTATGCTTATCCGAGATTATCGTCAGACCCTCGTTTTCGGAGATCAAAACTTGAAGTTGCGTAAAAAACCAGTTCCACGAATCATCATTTTCAGTGTCAACAATAGTGAAAAGCTATTGGAAAAATCTGAAAATTATCCTCATGAGCTAGTGTTGTGAGAAGTGTCCCTTTGTATTTAACATTAAGAAACGTATCATCGACGACCACAACTTTTCGCATATGTGATGAGCGTGAATTTTACCGATTTTACCCCTCGGTTTTCATTCGTTTTTCGTTAGTTTAGGATGCATTTTAGAGTCTCTAGGTTGCATTTGCATGTTTTTCATCATTTCAGGTACAGAGGAAGCGAATGAGAGGACCCAAGCAAATACAGAGCAAAAACTAGCAGAAACGGCTAAGTCTCGGTACTTCTAAGACCGCCGGTCAAACCCACGCCGGTCAAGCCAGACCGGTGGACGTCAACCAGGGGAATATGGAGGAAGACCGTCGGTCAGGCCCACCGGTGAAGTCTTGATCGGCGTAGACCGAGCAGGGAGTTCTGGAGGAGGAGCGCCGGCCAAGCGCGCTGGTCTGCACTGACTGGCGCAGCCCGAGCAGGAAGACTGGATAAGGCACGCCGGTCAGGCACGTCGGCCAGGCCCGCCGGTCTGCACTGACCGGCGGAGGCTCCGCCGACCCAAATCTAGTTTCCATTTTTAGCTCGATTGGTCTCATGTATAAAGACCTAACCCCAAAAACCCTAATAACATTTTTCTTTCAGTTTTTCTTTGGTTTTGAAGTTTAGATCTCATTTGTGTGAGATACTTTTGGTACTTTTAATTTATGTAAGTTTATTTTATATGATTGTTCTTGTTTTTCTTGTTTTTCTTGTTGTTCTTGCTTTAGTTCTTTGTTTCTAATATTATTTCCTCTCACAAATCATGTCTAGAAACTATCAAAGTGTTCTAGGCATGAGT
>OVAO01001863.1:0-13964 GCA_900406285.1 Biscutella auriculata
AATTGATTTCGGGTGATGTTGGCATTGATCAAGCTACTCATTTCTATCATAAGAATGTTAATTCTTAGTCTAGGATCTATCTAGAATAGACTAATCCAATCCCTTGGTGAAAGCCCCTTTACTAATTGCAAGAGTGAACAATCCCTTGACTAAACTCACAATTAGCAAGCAATAAACACTAGCTCATACNCTCAATCTCAACCCACAATCACCCTAATCTACCATTCCATTCACCTAATAGGGAACTACTCACTAATATCCATAGCAAACACAAACATAGAAAGGATTAAGCTAATCATGGTTAAGAAAAGAAGATTAAACAAAATAAACAAGTTCTTACTAAGAAATCTCAAGATTCAACAATAAGATTCAAAAACAAAAGAAAGAACTAGACAGTAAAAGATTAGATAAAAAGATATATCAAAAGGGGTTTGGAAAAACATATATACAGTCTCTCCCAAAATAGAAAGGTTGCCCTACAAAGCTGCCTCGCTGGATCAACTAGACCGGTCAAGGCTGACCGGTCCACACACCGTTCTTCGCCTTCAGAAAACTGGACCGGTCAATGCTGACCGGTCCACACTCCGGTATGAGCCTCGGGGAATCAAGAATGGGGTGAGTCAGGTCGGTCCATCGAATGCGGACGTTGGAACGGGCAAGGTACCGGTCCAGGTGACCGGTACGGTTCTACGAGAAACTTGGGCTGGAAAGGGGAGAAGAGCGGACCGGTCAAGGCTGATCGGTATGAGACATGCGAACCGCGGACCGGTCACGGTACCGGTCCAGGTGACCGGTACACTTCTCTGAAAACAGAGCATAAGCTCCCAAATGCTCCAAAGTGCTCCAAATGACTCCGAATTCGCCTAAGTAGGTTTCCACACCTGAAATAAGAGAAAAAGATGCAATGCAACCTAAAAGACTCTAAATGCAATCCTAAACTATCAATAAACGAATGAAATCTAATCTAAAAACCGACTAAAAACGAGGTATATCACCACATCATTTACAATCCAAGTATAAACAACGTTGTTGCATCACGTCCAAGCTCCAAAATCAAAATACGTACTATCTATATCAGGATACGTACCATTCACAAACATAACCTTATTCCTAGCACCTAATGCCATCAACATCGATCAAAGCCATGTATTGAAATTTCGAGTTCTAGTAAGTTTTTCGGAAACAAGAGAAATACTAGCGTGATCCACGCTATGTATATAGAGAGGATTCGAATTCGGATCAACAAGGTTCTGCACAATCGGAGGTGTCGCCATCACCGGAAGAGTCGTCGACCTTGCAATCTCAGGAATCGAAGATGAAGTTGCATTGCCCATTCGTTACTGAGCAAAAGGCAACAAAAAGAAAGAGAATCTGAAAGAAAACGCGGATAGAATTGCAGAAAGAGCCACAAAGATGAATATAAAGATGTGATATCCAAATCAAACATTAAGATAGATGAAATCCAGGAAAAATATGAAAGAGTCAAATGATTCAAAGAAGAAATTGAGGCGAAAACAAAAAAATTGCTCTTGATATCATATTAGAAAGAGATAGCGAACTAAATTCCATAAAGCAAAAAATATTATTGAATGAATTAAACTTACATTCTATCTGTATACATCTGTATATATGAACATTACAAATAAAGACAGTGTGAAATCGAAGACCGGTTTTGTACAATCAATACTTCTCATATATTTTGCTTTGGTAACACTTGAGTTTTTCGATTTTTTTATCTTTCCTATTTGTCTTTTTTTTTTGTCAACCAGAATTTAATTAATTCAAAACATGAAAATTACAACATCCCACCAAGGGGAACATTTTAACTCAATAAAGGGTAAAGAAAACCTCACTACGGAGTAGATAAGTAACCCATAAACTTTGATACACAGTACCAAAAAAGAAACATCCAAGATATCTCAAACCGATTATACCGATCTGAGATACTAAAGAGAGACGAGAATCTAACCGAAAATCAACTTAATTAAAGACTCTAGTTGACATTTTGTTTTGTTTTATAAGGCATCGTGTTTATGTTTATCTCTGTTTTTGTAGGAACAATCGGTTTTATCAGTCTGACCAAATTGTTCGTTGATTTATGGAGCTCATTTACATCCTAGACTCATCTCAGGGTCGTTATCAATGGAGGATTTGCGGTCATCATCGTCCTTATCTTGGTGGTGTACATCGTCCTAACAAAACAAAAATCATTTGTTAATATAACACTTTTAAATTATAAACTACGCGTCTAATAATTAATTTATCTATGAAGTTGCAGTAACATTGTGCTGTCTGGAAAAGCACATGAACAATAATAATAGCACTAAGTGAGCAAGAATCCAAAAATGATCAAATAATTGAAATTAAATTTATATATTCGATCTGTTGAAAAGCATCCATCGAAAAATAAAACACACCGAATGACCCAAACCTGACCCCACTTTTGAAATGCAATCAACTCAAATCTTTACCGCATTTCGTAAGGAACAAAACGTTTTTTACATAACGAAAAAAATGAATCGATTTTTCAAATAACGAAAAACATAACTTTGTTTGGAGGGCAATCTTTTTCTCTCCTAATTTGTAGTTTTGTTTGGTGGTTTCCATTATCGTGTGAGTCGTCATATTTTAATTTTAGGTAGGGTTTTTTAAATTTGAACTGGAACTAAAACTTTTAAATTAAATTTAAATTGAACCCGAACCAAAAATTTTAAATTAAATTTAAATTTTTTATTTTAGTTTAGTTCAATTTGGATGACTAATTAATCACACATAAAATTGAACTATGTTATGTTTAGCTCGTCTAATCGATTGGGTAATCATTTTTCTTTTAAAGATTTTTATCAAAATCAAAACTGAACCCTAATTAAACAAAAAAAACCCCAAATTCTATGATATAACTAAAAGTATTTGACCGAATAATCCAAAATTATCTCCTTAAACAAAAAGTTTAGATAATTTAAATAATTTTTCTATTATTCATTATCTACATTGAACTAAATTTTGAATCGATTAAATAATATTTTTAACTATTTAAATTACCTGAAAACCAAAAAAATTAATTAATTTAACCTTAACAGAATCAAATCATACCCCTATTGAGTAAATAATTAGGTATTCAATTTCTAAAATATTTACTATTATGATTATTGTTTTATTTAACCTCCAAAGTGTGCAAAAAATAACAAATGCAGTATGCAAAAAAAATAAAATAAGAAAATGCATATCATGAATAATAGTGTAACTCTACTCATTTTTACATTGATCTTCCAACTCTTTCAAAAAAAAAGGAGAGGAATTCAGATTGTGAATATTTGTCCTAGATGCTAAGAATTACCATATTCAACAGTTTACTGTCTATATCACTATAGTGTCTCCAAAGAAACTTGGGACTTTATTGGTGGAGAAGCTTCATAATCTTTGAATTCATGGATAATGTTTTTCTATCTTTCAGGGACTCACAGAGGCAACTACTAATTTGGAAAATTTAAGTCTCTTTCCTTTTTTGCTATGCCAGTTATGGAAATCTCGGAATACGCTATGATTTAAAGAGAAAAGATGGATATCCTAGAAAGAATTAATAAAGCGCTAGCTAATTGTAGAGTTTGGATTGAAGTACATGCCAAAAAGGATACTCAAAGCCATAGCCGGGATAGATGACAACCCCCTACAATTCGCAACATTACTTTAGAGCAGCATATCAGGTATGATCCAAATAATGTTATCTACTCTGTTGATGCCTCTTGGATTTCGAATCATGATACAATAGGTTATGCATGGATATTAAAGAATGTACAAAATAAAGATATAACAATAAGTCGAGGTAGTCTTCCAGCAACCGTTTCGTCGGTCGGCTAAGGCAGAGACCAATGTGTTGGTTTAGGGACAAATCTAAGTTATACCAATATTTAAATCTTCACCAATTCAAAATCACTTTAGAACTGATCCTAGACAAGGACAAATCTGAAGATCAAGTCTCCTTCCATCACCCTTTGAGATTTTATGTGCAGGATATCTGAAGGATTGCTAAATACAGAGACTTCAAAAATTCAAACACATCCTGAGACAATATAATATGGAAACTGACAATATGGCGAAAGATGTAAGAATAAGTTATCATCTACTATTACTTATTTTCCTCTAGTCTAGACATCTTATTTCCATGTCAGTCTCCACTTATACATTTCTGCAAAACTCTTGAAAGCAATAGATTAATTCGTTTAATAAAAAAGCATGATATTAGATAATAAAAAACATGATATTAGATAAAAATTATTGGCAAAAACTTTTCAAATTTAAATTATCCTAACTAAATTTTAAATAATTCAAGCATACATACAGTTATAGCCAACCATGAGATTAATTATTTAAATAAAAATTTGGGTTACCCATGTAATGTAATGGTGTGTTTAACTTTTATTTGTAATAACATGTTTGGAAAACAGAGTAACTTAAGAAAGATTTTAAATTGATTAATACAACTCATTACACATCCCATCATAATTTGTTGAAACGCGCCAACGTGTCAACAGATCCATCACCGCCAATCACATGGCATCTTATTATTATTTATACATTAATCAACTTCAATACGACGCTATGTAACTGCGTTTCGATATTGATTCTACTTTTTTCTTTCTATTTAAACAAACCTTCACTGTCTTCACTCAGATTAGTGCGCTTAAGAAGAAAAAAAAAACAAAAAAATGAGTCGGCAATTTGTTATCGCTGTTATCTGTATTATTCTCGTCGCCGGCGTCGGTGGTCAAGCTCCGGCATCACCACCAACCAACACACCAGCACCGCCAACTTCAACAACACCTCCTCCAGCAGCAACTCCTCCTCCTGTTTCAGCACCACCACCAGTCACTACTTCTCCTCCTCCAGCCACTGCTCCTCCTCCGGCTAACCCACCTCCACCAGTTTCCTCTCCTCCTCCAGCAACTCCCCCTCCAGTCTCTTCTCCACCACCTGCATCTCCTCCTCCCCCAGTCGCTTCTCCTCCTCCTGTTGCTACTCCTCCTCCAGCTCCTCTTGCCTCCCCTCCCGCGCAAGTTCCAGCTCCAGCCCCGACTAAGAAGCCAGATGCTCCATCTCCATCGCCGTCTTCTAGCCCACCTTTACCGGCGTCCGATGCTCCAGGACCAAGCATTGGTTCTCTCTCTCCTGCTCCGGGACCTTCCACAGATGTGAATGACCAGGTCCGTAACCTTTTCATTTCTTCTCTTTGACTTACATCTCGTACAAATATGTTTCAGATCTGTGATGTTTTGACTTCGAAACTGAAGTGAGATCTGCTTGCAATGTCTTTTAGTTACTGGCCTCACTAGATCTAAAGCACTGTCTTAAGTTTACTTAACATAATTTAGTTCAATTTAGCAAACAAATGAGCTATCGGCTACCGTGCGCACCAGATAAGTACACCATAGTAATATAGTTCCGGTATTAAGCTAACGTGCGCAGTTTCAAAGCCTAGATGCGGCGCGTAAGCGTAGTTTCACGTGACTTTGTCAGTACACACGTGAACAATAATTAACTTCCACGTGGCTATATGTCGGAACCAGTAAAATTTGATTTTAAAAACTAGATCTAGATTCTAGTAATTTTAGTCATAAAATAGTATTTTTTTCGGATTAGAAAAGTTATAAAATTGTCTTTGAAGCGTAAGGATGGATTCTCCAAAATCTGCTCTGGATTCTAAGATGGGGTATTCAATTAAAAAAATTAATTAAATTGGATAGAATTAATAATCAATTCTCAACTACTTAACTATTATTCTGATAGAATGTTTATATTCTATTAAATTTTTTTATAATACTCTAAAATCTATCATTAATGTAATTTTTTAATTTCTTTTTAAATATTTCACATCCATTGCCACCCAAATTAAGACTAGTAGATTTTTTAGAATAAGCTTATAGTAAAAAAAAAAAATATATATATCAAGAGAAAACATGATATGCATATGTATTTTTTAGAAATATGAATTTCTATTGTTAATATTTTTTTTTTTTTGTATACAAAAATTGATATGCATAAATATCAATTATTATGTATAACCATGTTAAACTAATTAATGTATTTTTTTTACTTCAACTAATCAATGTATTATAAATCATATATATAAAATTTTATTAAGTTTGATAAACTTTCGAGTCAAAACTATACCGAAATTCAAATGTATTCTTGTTTACGAAATAAGATATATATTCTTCTTTCTTTTTTATTTGTGCGAAGAAATAAGATATATTCTAAATATAATAAATAATGGTTTGAAAGTATAGCCATGTTCTCATATTGTAATATATAAATAATATCTAGAGAAATTCTGATCCAAAATCTTTTTGTATATTATTGTGCAGAATGGAGGAAGTAAGATGCTACCAAGCTTGGTACTTGGATCAGTTCTCGTATGGTTTATGATATAAGCGTAGTTTTGTGTTGTTGGATGTTGGTTGCATTTATTTTTTTATGATGTTGTCTTTTGTTTGTTCCATTGTTATTACTTTGGGGACTGAATTCTTTTGAGATCATTCTTATTATCATGTTGGTGAGAGAGGATATTACTTCTCATTCTATTTGATTATTAGTCTACTAATATCCTTTTCCCATGTCGTTTCATTTGACTTCTTAAACACTAGCTGGCGTTGATCCAAGCTTCTTCTTCCGGACCTGAATAAAACAGAATGAATCTTTATCTGGGAAAGCGAGAGCTAACTCGAAATCCGATATGTTTCAAATGCCAAATAAATTCTAAACTAGTAGAGATGAAGATAACTTTTCTTTTGGTAAGAGGTAAATGAATGAATGCAAAGTAAAGTTTCTTTTTTCATCTACTAGATTTTTTTTTTTGCAAAGAACGACTCGTTTGAATTAAGATCAAGGGGTTGTGGGCCACAAAGGAGGACCCACTCTCATTTTACAATGCATAGGAAACTTTATTTAAACCTATTAAACCTGTGTCTGGCTGGAGTCGAACCGCGAACCCTAAGATCGAAGGAGGTGTCAGGCAACGGCACAAGTACCACCTGTACTATTGTTGCCCAACTTCATCTACTAGATTAAAAACCAAAAAGGATGCATGACACATCCCAATTACATATCTCCAATACAAAGCATCAGAACAATACAAATAATATCACTCATTTCTTTCATCCCCACCAAAAATCCAAACTATTGGAGCATAAGATAAATGTCCTGTTTGTTTGTGCAGTTGAGAGATGCACCCAGATGGTTTTCCAGATGATGCAGTTGAATGATGTTCATTTTTTAGAGATGCAGTTGAATGATGCAGTTAGATGAATCTATTAGATGCATCTATGTTTGTTTACACATTTTGTATATGCATTTGGATACATATTGTTTTAACAATTTTTTATGATCTAAATTATATTTTAAATTAAAATTTTATCAAAATATTAATTTTAAATTTATAAATTTCTTATTTCTCGGAAATAAATATGATTTTTGTTTTTTTTTTGAAAATATGATTTTGAGTTTTTCCGGTTAATATGATTTTATGATTTTTCCTGGAAACACGTAAAATCACTTGTTCTCCCAAAACCACAAGAAATCACATTTTTTCTCGGAAAATCACGTTTTTTCTCGAAAATCATGTTTTTCTCGGAAAATCACGTTTTTTCTCGAAAATCATGTTTTTCTCGAAAATCATGTTTTTATCGGAAAATAACTTTTTATCTAAAA
Organism: Biscutella auriculata; assembly: GCA_900406285.1. Lineage (NCBI taxonomy): Eukaryota > Viridiplantae > Streptophyta > Magnoliopsida > Brassicales > Brassicaceae > Biscutella > Biscutella auriculata. The sequence continues at coordinate 7,705 of OVAO01001863.1, forward strand.
AAATCACGTTTTCCCCGGAAAGTCACGTTTTCCCACGAAAATCATGTTTTTCCCTGAAAATCACGTTTTCTCGGAAAATCACGTTTTCTCGGAAAATCACGTTTTCTCCAGAAAATCGCATTTTTCCCGGAAAATCACATTTTTCCTGGTAAATAAGTATTCCAGAAAAACACGAAAATCACATTTTCCTACAAAACACAGAAATCACGTATTTCCCGAAAAACATAGAAAAACACGTTTTCCCCAAAAACCCATAGAAAATACCTTTTTCCAGAAAAACTCACATAAATCACATTTTTCAAAAAACCACAAAAAGTCACGGGTTTTCCGAGAAATCACTGAAAGCATATTTTACCGAGAAACGTGATTTTCCGGGATAAAATTTGATTTATGGGATAAAACGTGATTTACCGGGATTAAACATGATTATCTGTGATAAAACGTGATTTTCCGTGATAAAACGTGATTTTCCAAGATAAAACGTGATTTTCCAGGATAAAACGTGATTTTTCGGGATAAAACGTGATTTTCAAGGATAAAACGTGATTTTCTGGGATAAAACATGATTTTCGGGATAAAACATTATTTCTCGGGATAACACGTGATTTTCTGGATAAAACGTGATTTTCGGAATAAAAGTGATTTTTCGAGATATAATGTGATTTTCCATGTTAAAACGTGATTATCCGAGATAAAACATGATTTTCGGGATATAACGTGATTTTCCAGGATAAAACGTCATTTTTCGGGATAAAACGTTATTTTCTGATAAAACTTAATTATTCGGGAGAAAACGTGATTTTTGTGATAAAACATGATTTTTGTGATAAAACGTGATTTTCCGGGTTAAAACGTGATTCTCCGGGTTAAAACGTGATTTCCGGGTTAAAACGTGATTTTACGGGTTTAAACGTGATTTCTGGGATAAAACGTGATTATTCGGGATAAAACGAGATTTTTCGGGATAAAACGTGAATTTTTCAGGATAAAAAGTAATTTTCGGGGATAAAACATGATTTTCTGGGATAAAACGTGATTTTTCGGGATATAATGTGATTTTCCGGCAAAAACGTGATTTTCCGAAACAAAACGTGATTTTCCGGCGTAAAACATGGTATTCTGAAAAAACTTGATTTTCCAGCACAAAACGTGTTTTTCCAAAAAATTATAAATTTTTGAGATGTATTTAGATGCATCCAGATGCATCTTCAAAACGCATCCAGATGCATCTCTAAATTTTGTCTAAATTTAAAACTCATCCAAATGGTCCATCTAGATGGACCATCTAGATGAACCATTAAATGACACTAAACGAACATCATTTGGTAGCTTCACCCAGATGAACCATCTAGATGAGCAAACGAACAACACCTTAATCAATCCAAAATACAAATCAAGACCAAAAACCAGCAAACCCATCGAGACTTTACGAGAGAGGACAAACTCTTCAATCAACAGCTTCATTCCGAAAGAAGTCATTCATCCACTCTGGACTCCCAGCAACGACATACAATTGGAATCATCGTCCACAACCACACTTGCTATTTTAAGAGCACCTTGATTTGTCAATTCATATTCCTAATATGTTGTGTTTTTGGTCGTTTTAAGGATTCGTTTTCATTAGTTTTACATTGGTTTATGTTGCATTTAGAGTCTTTTAGGTCCATTTGCATCGCATATTCATATTTCAGGTGGTGAACGAAGCACTGGACGAGAAACGATCAAGAAGCGCAGCCTATGGAGACTTAGGCAAATCAAATACAAAGAACTAGTTCCTAAACGTGATCCCGACCAGCAATTCCGATCAGAGTGACCAGAACACCCTCTACGTCTTTATCAGAGCATACATCCTAGTGGACTCCATCCCCGGTCATTCAGACCGGGATCCTATCTCGACGTCGGGCTAGTGTTATTGGTCCCGATCCCTTTTGTAGAACAATCCGGTCTCTCTGACCAGGATGACCTTTCACGAAGGATCCTTCTATAAATAAAAAAGAATCCTAAACTAAAAAAAGAGCTTAACTTTTCTATTTTTCTCTCTAATCTACTTTGTGTTTTGGAAGATTATGAGTTTTAATATCATTTCTATTTGCAATTTCATCTTCTTTTCATTATGTCTATGCTTTATGCTTTGATGATTTGTGTTGAAATGATGATTAATGAGTAGTTACTTTTCTAAGTGAATGAAATAGGTAGATTAGGGTGATTTAGTGCTTGTTCGTACCATTTAGGATTTTGAATCTATATATCTTCACTTTGTTGATGTGTTTAAAGCTAGAATCAAAGTAGCTAATCAATTCTAGAACTTAGGCATTTCTCGCCTGGAAGGTGTTCGACAAAATGTTCGAATGAATCAACTTTGTGCTATTTGATGCCTAACCAAGGGATTGTGCTAGGATCATTTAGTAATTGCACGAACTAGAGTTTATTGCTTGTTGAATCATGCATTTACTCAAGGGATTGTACACTTGCATATTTTGTCAAAGGGATTTTCACCAAGGGATTGGATTTATCTAGACCGGATAGTTCCTAGATTAAGGATACACATTTAGATGTTATTATTGACTATTATGCGTAAGAACTAGATCACCCGAGTCGATAACCTTAGTCTATTCGCTTAGACTTTTCCTTATATTTCTTTAAATCCTTTTCGTTGACTTTTGCAAACTTAGGTTGACTTTGTAGTTTTAATTGCCATTTTTGAATGTTCAATAGACTTGTTTAGTCACAAAACAATATCTATTATTTCACCTAGATTTGGCCATTCTCTCTATATAATTTCTGTAATCAAACCTCCGAATTATGATTCGACATATTCTCGATACTTAACCAAAAACCACTATACTACATTTGACTTACTAGATATTAGTCTTCTCTTTAGTTCAATATTGAGAAGGCAAAATATCTGTTATCAATTTCCCCTCACACCTCCAATTCAAAAATAGCTAAGCTTGAGTCTCACATCATCTGCCTTACTTTGAAGTTTAGGCCATTTAGAAAGTTTACACACAGCCTGCAACAAATTGGAACCATAAACACCAAAGACAACGTTATCAAATTTAAGCTCCCGCATAGCCTCAACGACAATGATACATCCTTTTAAATAGAGATCTTCAAAGATCTAATAGAAGCTAAAGACCTCCAGCCATGAAGAAGGACACTACCATTCTTGTCTCTCATGACCCATGCCAATCCACCGTCTTTTGATGCGGGATGATAGTGCACCCCTACATTGCATCTCACCCACTTATCAGTAGGACGCCGCCATTTCTTTGGCAGACCCTTCCCATAATCAGTTGAACTCCCAAAATCATGGAGAGTCAGAAATGAATCAGCCCCATTGGCTAGCCGTCAGAGATGAGCATCTTCCTTCACCTTAGAAATTGAAAGCAAGGGGTCAAACCGAAGACCTTCAATGGATAAATTGTTTATATTCTTCCAAAGTCTTCATAGGATCCACACCCCTTCAAATCTTGTATGTGATTTGAGCTCTTTGTTTAACTCCATCTGGAAAATATAACTAATATTTGAGAACAAAGAGTTAAAATAACCACCAGAGGGGTTTGGAAAACCCGAAGCCGCCCAAATAAATCTCGCAAGAGAGCAAGTGAAAAGCATGTGATTGGCCGAATCCTATTCATTTCCACATGCTTGACACCAAGAATCCAGGACGATCCCCCTTTTGATGAGGTTATCTCCAATCGGGAGAGCTTCAATCAAAGCCTTCCACAAGAAGATTTTGATTTTCATGGGAGTTTTGAGTTTCCATACTCTTTTTTTCAGAACTAGCACGGACGGTAGCTACATCGCATTATGTAACAGTTGGGCATTATCTAGCCCATATGCAAGCCAATAACCCGATTTCACTAAGTAATCCCCACTGACTGTGTGATTCCAAGCCCAAGAGTCCTCTTGATCTATTGCTGGTTGAGTTGAGATAATGACCTTTATATCTTCCTCATAGAACATGTCCTTCAATCTCGCTAAATCCCTATTTCTGGTTGAAGTATCAATCAGGTCACATACCCTTAATTCAAGATCAACAAAAATATTCTTCATTAATGGGGGTCTACTTTTCTCTTTCAAAACCCATGGCTCTGTCCAAAATCTAACAGAGCCTCCATTCCCGATCAGTCTATGCAAGCCTTTTACTAACAACTCTCGACCAAACAGGCAGCTACCCCAAGCATAAGATTTTTAGTTCCCATATCCGCTTCCAAGAAATTTGGATCCGGGAAATACCTGATTTTGAGCAGTTTCGCTATAAGAGAGTCATGTTCCCTTAGGATTCTCCAAACTTGCTTTGCCAAGAAAGCTTGGTTAAAAGAGACAATATCTCTAAACCCTAGCCCACCGAAATCCTTGGTAAACACATAGATTTCCAATTTACCAAATGGATTTTCCTTTTACATTCAAGGGAACTTCACTAGGAGTTGGTCATAGCTGTATCCAATGAATCACACACGATTCTTGGGAGCTTAAACACAAACATCGTATAAACTGGTAGGGCCAAAGCAACTGCCTTCAACATCACTTCTTTGCCCCCTTGCGATAGGAGTCTCGAAAACCAACCCAAAAGCCTCTCTATAAGCTCTTTGGAGATCGATGAAAATATCTTAACCTTAGACCCCCTCAACCACTCAAGAAGCCCTAGGTAAGAACCTGCTCCCCCAATATTGGTGATACCCAGGATGTCTTGCAACTTTGCTTTCCTAGAGACTGCCACTTTCGATCCAAACATGTTGGACGATTTGAGAGTATTAATTTCTTGACCCGATACTCTACCATACCCATAGAGAATCTCCTTCAACTTTAAACATTGATTCTCCTCCGCCTTACACATGAATAAACAATCATCTGCAAAAAGCAAATGATGAATCGATGGTCCTTCATCAGAATATTTCACCCCCGATATTTGCCCCATAACATTTGCTTTATTAAGATGATGAATCAGACCTTCCGTACACAACAAGAAGAGGAATGGAGATAACGGGTCTCCCTGTCTTAAGCCTCTCTTCGGTACAATCATTCATGTGCTTGGTCATTGATAAGGACCGAATAGGTGACCGAGGACACATATCCCATAATCCAACCGATCCATTTAGAATGGAAACCCAAAGCCAACATGATATTCTCCAAATAGCTCCATTCGACTCTGTCATAAGCTTTTGACATATCCGATTTCACCGCTAGATACTCTTTGGAAGTATGTCGGTGCGAGTTGAGAGCGTGAACTACCTCATGAGCTATCAAAGTATTATCAGAAATTAACCTTTCCTCCACAAATGTTGATTGCCTTTCAGAAACAATATTCGGTAAGAATCTTTTCAATCTCTTCATCGGAATCTTAGAGACAATCTTGTACATCATCTGAGCAAAGTCTAATCGGACAAAAATCTTTCATAACTTGGGGATTTTAATTTTCGGAATAAGACAGAGATCAGTGTGGTTCCATTCACAAGGCATGCTACCCGATGCAAAGAATTCCTGCACTTCTTCTACCACTTTATTTTACGAAATCCCCCAAAACCGTTGAAAGAATAAGCTATTAATCCCATCAGGGCCTGGGGCGCTAGATGGATTAATCGAGAAAACACCATCACGAGGCCGCCACATCCGCTTTGGATGCTTCTGCTTGCACCTCATTACCAGATTCATCTTGTAATTTTACTAGGAACCTCTTAGCCCTGTTTGACTTCACTGATGTATGAAAGAATCTCGAGTTAGAATCCCCTTCTTTTAACCATTGTTCCCTACTTTTTTGCTACCAATATTCTTCTTCCTCTTTATACGCCATAATTAACTGTTTCTTAATATCTCGCATCCTAACCGTACACGGTTGGCTTCTAGATTGCTCTATTTCCAATTCTCTTTTTACCCCATTAAACCTTTCCGCTGAATTTATGGAATTGGATTTTTTCCATTTACTTAAAGCCTTAAGACAATTTCTAATCCTCCTTGAAACTGTTCCATCGTGAGATACCCTTGGTTTATTCCATGCACGAATAACTGCATCTTTTACCACCTCTTTAGCTAACAGTCTTTTATCGAATCTGAAGCATCCTATATAAGCATCTTGGGAAGCTGCTAACGTGATTAAGACTAACCTATGATTCGATCATCTCTTATCCAGGAACCTCTGGTAAGATGCCAGAAAAGCTTTGAACTATAGCTTGTTCCCAAAGCATCTATCCAATTTACATTGGATAGAGTCGACAAGCAATTCGAAAGCAGAACGACTCCATGGATACGACATCATG
>OVAO01001864.1:0-13962 GCA_900406285.1 Biscutella auriculata
TTGGTTGCTCCACACCTAATAAATGCAAATGTCATGCAATATGACCTAAAAATAACCAAATGCAACTAAAAACCGAGATAAAACGAACGAAAACGAGACTAAAAACCGGACAAAATCACAACACATCACTTGATGACACATACTCGGAGCTGGTCCGCCAATTTCTTGCATCGGTTGATCTTATTTTCGAGAAGTGGTTCTACCGTTTAGCCAACGAAGACACTGTGACATTCACCATCAACAACGACCCATATGTAGTGCCAGTCACTGAGTTATGTGACTACCTTGGGATTCCGACAGGTGGTCAGCTCCCTGATTTTAGAGATCACATTGGAGTGGTGTGAAGCCAAGCAGAATTTGATTCATAGCCTTGTATTCCATTACGCTAACAAGCTGTTAAGCATCCCTTCTTCTGGAGAGTTGAGCTGAATCTTCGACACGTGCTGAGATCGAGATGCTCTATCTGGGAGTCAGGAGGCAACTAGGTAAATAGTATAACCTTGGGTGTGTTCTTGTGCAGTAATTCAATAGCATCAAAAGTGAAGCATTGGGAGGCAAGAAGAACATATATATATAGGTGGGCTGATTACACATCCTGAGGGGAGTCGATATTTCTTTTGTTAGGGAAGCCACAACTACTATTGGATCGCTGATGTGTCTGGTTTTTAGCGGTTTTAGACCATCTTTTATAGTCATTTTGCCTAGTTAGGATTGCATTTAGGTCATTTAGGATTGTACTTGTGCATATTTTCTATTTCGGGTGATTGAAGAGGACATAATTAAGCTAAAGATGGAAACAAACCAAACCAAAAGGAGACAACAACTAGCACATCGAGCCTAGGTAGTGGCCAAGCAAGGCCGATACATGAAGAGAAGAGTCGAGACAGCCACATCAGGCCTATGCAGCGGCCAAACTAGGCCGACACAGAGAAGAACCCACTTCTAGAGCGTACATCGGTCACAAGCATCGGTATAGCTTGACTGATGCAGCCCAGAAGCAGGAAGAATCAATCTTGGATTGGTCACAGCCATTGGTATGTGCTAACTGATCCAATCCAGGCTAGATTCAACACTCGTAAATGAGTTGACACACCCTTTTTACTCAGTTTTTAGAACACTATATATATATATGTTTCTAGACAAAAAAAAAACTAAAGGGAGATACGTCTATTTTAGGATTTCATACCACTTTTGGTACTTTTTACCATTTTTGTGCCAAACTTGGATCTTGAAGCTTTTATAATATTCCTCTTGCTTAATCTTCTTTATTTTGTTTTTTATGTCATGCATAAGCATAAATCCACCAAGAGATTTTGTGTTTTAGCTATGATTAGTGAGTAGTTTTCTTATAAGTAAATTGTTAGGTTAGATTATGGTGATTTGGAGATGGATTAGTGATGTTTAAGACTAAAATTATCATTGCCTTCTTCTATTGTATGTTCTTAATGTTAGATTAGGGTTGGTCATCCTCATCTAGATTTTGTGAGACTTGTTTACCATCATTATAGACTTTACCACATTCTTTTTAGCCAATAGGGGAGTATGAGTAAAGTCTATATATATTTCACCAATTATCAACCGCATTCCTCCATTCCATGCATGGATCTGCATTACCTGTACAACTGCGGAATCATGACTGCACCAACTTCGGATCTCGACAAACATTATTACTACATCTTCGAGGATACAGGCGGCATCCAATGTTTCATTAGGCTGTTCGACCCCTCTTTGATTGTTATCTTCCCAGGTGATCCATTTAGTACTACACTCATACTCACGTTCCTTCCTCCTGTCGATGCACTCTACGATACGCCACCTAGATTTCGAAACAAACACCCCCAAGGTGAGTAATCTCGAGCCCCTCCTTGTGCTTCGAGGAGATCGACTGATTTCCGACCATCTACCTCAGCACGCCCAAAGCCCAATGCTGACATTCCTGCGCAACCCAGCTCACAACGAGACCTCAATCAGATTTGGGATATTGTTTGTGAGATAGACGCCTTCATTAGGTGTACATAGACCTTATTGTCTCGCATCTGGCACCATATTTCTAGGGGTTTCTGTAGTAGTCAGCATACCGATGCTTCTGACCCATGGCCCCCCTCTCGATCTCATTCACCCAATGCAGATGACATGGCTCTGGTGGTGTACAGGCCCGCCGACTAGAGATGCCCAGAGTAATATCCCCCTATCTTTATTATTGCTTTTTATCTTTATTTGGTTATAGGTGAATCTGTCTCATGGATTTGCCCTCACATTGGGACAGTGTGAAGTAATTCTAGGGGATTGTGCCACCAGCTACTGATATTGTTGCTCTTATCAGTTATTACTTATGACGTTTACTGATGTTTCCGATGTAACTTTTTCAACTTCTTATGTGGTACTCTCGACTTTCAGCATTATTATTAACTCTCATGATATTTATGGATTATGACATTTTCCTATCATGATTAACCATTCTATGATAGCTAGTTGTCTAGGTATCATCACTGTTGGACAATGTTTTGTGTAGAGAAACAAGAGAACCACATGACCAAACTCCCCCCCAGAAAACCAACACTTGATAGATTTTTTGTTGGATATGATGTTAATTTAATAAATATGGAACCTAAATTGACTTTTAATTGTTGTTATCAGGAAAGAGAAGTAAAACACGCTCATGGTTTGTTCTACCTGTTACTACTCTTTCTAACCTTGAGTGGCCAAGTTAACCTTTAGTTTGGTAAGTTTCCCTTTACCCCTATCTCCTTTCAAGCCCCAGATGTTTATTTTCTTGTTCATGTTAATTAGGTATTCATTCATGTGCAAAAACTTAGAGAAAGTTTGAGTTAACTTGGTCTTGTTGCTTTCTAGGTAGTATGGAATATTAGGTGGTTAGACGATTATCATGCTTTGATCACAATGCTTGTGTGTTTTCCTTTTGGCCAAAGGAATTATAGCATTAGGGGTAGTTTACATATCCATTATTGGACTTTTTAGACTGAAACACAAAGCTGAGATTCATTTACCATATATTGAAGTCGTTTGAGAATTTTTGTACTCATGAAAGGAAGTGTTCCATCAAGCCAAAATAGGTTCGATCAAACCCTTGAGTCGGAACTAATCAGTTCGATGGAACCCAAAAAGGTTCGATTGAACATGCCCTTACAAAATATATATAAAAAGAAAAAACGAAAGAAAAAGGAAAAGAAACGAAAGATAATCACTTTGTCTAAGTTTGTCCTTATTTAAATCCTTGTTTCAATTCGGGGTGGGCACTTGATTTCTTGTCGCTAGGTAGTATGTTAGTCAAGGTACTCACTTACTCACTCTCTCATGATTTTGCATTATGACATGACCCTATTGACATTCTATTTTTACACCCCAAAATTTTTTAACCTCACCATCAAATAGCCTCCTTACATCACCACATGACCCTCTTCTCTTGATTGAAAAACTCTTGGATGAGAAGCTCACGTCTCCAGTTAATGGATGTAGTGAGTTAGCTGACTTGAATACGGGTCTATTCAGGTTGAGGTTCATAGTATGGATAAGATTTGGCGGTCATTATGGGGATCTTGGGACTATGTGGTAACATGTTTGGTTTGTGCATGGTCTACAAGTTGTGTCTAGACTAAGGTGAACTGAGGAAATGAGAGTCCCTGCGATTTCCCCATGAGCTTTTGGATTGTCTTTACTTGAGGATAAGCAAAAGATTCAAGTCTGGGGGAGTTAATATATCATGATTTTAGGGGTTTACTATCTGGCTTTTTGCATGATTAAGAACCCTTTATTGACTTATTAACATTGCTTTTAGAGTCTTATGTCTCCTTTCACGGTCTCACAAGTCTAGAGAAGAAATCTCAGGAAAGAAGGCTCATAGACACATTTGCAAAGAGATTCAAAGTGAACTCGCATCAGTCTGAGCTAGAGTTCGATCAAACCAGATGTGGTTCGATCGAACCCTTTTCCTGAATAAAACGGTTGAACCGAATCCGCAAAATACGAGACAAAGTGAAGGAAAAACCCTGGTTCGATCGAACCATATCACAAGATGAAGGGGTTCGCCCTAAGGCACAAAATCTGAGATTATGAGACGAGACCAAGGTCGGTTCAGTTGAACCACATTCGGTTCAATCGAACCATAATCTCCGATTTCCTTTTTCCGAATTCTGAAGCCCAAGCCCCGTTTGACCTATAGAGACCATAAAAGGACAAGAGAGACTCGATTTTCAGCACGTATTTTTTACAAACTTTTTACTTAGGTTTATTTTTTTTATTGCTTTTTGCAATTATGTTTTTCGAGAATAAGCTTTAGGGAGATAGATTGTGAATTGACAACTTGTAGTCTGGAACCCTTGTTATTGATTTATTCATAATTATTTTATGATTGATATTTTCTAATTGATATTACCATGTATGAGTAATTCAATTAGATCAAATCTAGGGATTTCACTAGAATTGTAAACTAGGGTTTATGCTCGATTAGGTTTAGAGAAAATGTAACAATATGGATCCTCTCTTAGTAACAGATTTGTTAGCTTTAATTCAATCTAACAAAATGGGTATGGGCTTAAGATGATCTAAGCTTGACAAGCACAATATTGGATCACTCAAATTAGTAACTAAGGGGGTTTAGGCTGATCACTTATGTCTGACAAACAGAGTGATCAGTCTAGTAACCTTTATTAAACCTTATCAAGCCGAGATCGTCTAGTTTGATGGGATAACAACCTGATTGGACTACTGGGATTTCTAAGTTCTTTGGACTAGCTAGTGACGTGGCTAGTACCTGAAGATTCGGATAGGGGTAGGTTCACACCTGAGACCTCGGGGTGGACCTACTTTCAAAGGTTTAGTAAAGGGGACATAGATTAGATTATCACTGGCTATAATTGTAGTCTCGTATTGAGTGATGAGTACCAGATGTTTGAGGAGTAAGTCTGGGAATCTAAGTTATATTTCGAGATCCTAATATCTTTTTTTGAATATCTATCTGAGTGATTCCCACCAAAACCGCTTTTAGTATTCTCTAGGTTGGATTGCTTGCTTATTCCTGAATCACTTGCTTGTTTTATTTACCGCTTTTTACTGCTTTCACCATTGCTAGTTACGAACAACCTCTCTCTTACTTGTGTCTTAGCCATCAGCTAGTCTTTTCTTTCACTTTGTGTTAGTCTTAGTCCATATGGATTTGATCCCTAAATACTACTGTGACCGTCTGTGCACTTGCAGATAATAGTTGTTTAGGGTAAAACCTGAGTGACATCAGTACGCCTAGACAAGCTCGTCAAACACCTAACACTATGTCACTCAATGGCAGACTAATAGCTGCTAAACATGATACGGTTCAGTTTACTAGAATAATTAGTTATGCCTTATGTGCTAAATACCTAGTCTAAACTTTTCCTAGTTGTTGATAAGGGTGATCAAATTTATTGCTTGTCAGGCTTAAATCATCATAAACCTAGATCTATTTGTCAGATTAAACCTAAGTTACAAGCATGAACTCTAATTTCCCTTTTGTGAAAATCCTAGATCTAATCTATTAAATTGCTCAAACATATCTAAGGCAATCAAACAAGGCATGAATGAAAGCAGAAAGACAAGTACTTAATACAATAAATAAACAGGGTTCAAGATTCAGAATTTTCATATCAGATCTATCTCCCTAGCAAATCAAATAGAAAACCTAGACTGCAAAATAGAACTAAAGGAAAAACTAAGTAAAATAAATTGTGTCTTCAAAAATCGGATGTTATGGTGCTTTTATATGGTCTTGGTGACGTCTCCCATATATTGCAACAGCCTGGAAGGTCTTGGTTTGAATAATTCGATCGTACCTAGGGAAGTTCGATTGAACTAGGCTCCACTTCTTCAGTTGATCCCGCATTTTTGTGGATCAAACCCAACGGTCTTATTTGGAGGAAGGTTTGATCGATCCATGTGTGGTTCGATCGAACTTGAGCTCTGACGGATCTGGATTTCTTCAAGTTCCTTGTAATCTCGTTAAAAAGCTTCCTTTCTTCAAATGTTAACTCCATACCTATAAAACTCAAAAGAGACGAATAAACTCCAAAGCACATTAATAACTCTATAAAGGGTTTGTAAACATGTTAAAAGTCAGGTTATAAACCCCTAGAACCTAGACATATCAATTTCCCCAGACTTAAACTATTGTTTGTCCTCAAGTAAAGGCAATTAGAAGCTAAAGGGGGAAATCGTAGGGAAACTCTTCTCTTCAGCTGACCATAACCTAGACTCAACCTGCAGATACTTAAACTGAGGATGGCAATACATTGTCCCTAGATCCCTACAGTGACTACCCAAGCTTGTATGTACTCTGAACTTCAATCTAAGTAGACTTTGCATTCAAATCAGTTAAATCACTACATTCATTAAGTGTTGGCGTGAGTTTATCATCAAAGAGCCTTTCAATTAGGGAAAGAGAGCTAGGTAATTGTGTAAGGAGTCCATTTGATGGTGAGGTTTAAAGTGTTTAGGATGTTCAATCAAAAGCTGCCAAAATGGTCACGTCATTATGCAAAATCATGAGAGAGAGAGAGAGAGTAAATGATGATTTTTACCTACCCAGTCCTAGATTGCGACCTAGTAAGAACTAAACACATAATCTAACGATGCTTTTCTTTCTTTATTTTTCGTTCTTTCCTCGTTTTTCTTCTCTTTCTTTTCTTTTTCCTCCCCCCCCCCCCCCCCNCCCCCCCCCATTATTTCTTTTATTTTCTTTTTGTTTTTCCTATTTTAAGGGGTGTTCGATTGATTTTTAATCGAACTTTTGGTTTACGGCTCATTTTTTTATCGAACTTGTATCGGGTTCGTTCAGACATTCTTCTTTCCCGTTTGAAGTTTTTTCAGATGAATACAAATCGTAGTAAATAGTTTCATCCTCGTTTTTCAAATCTAGAAAACCTAATTATGATCCTAAAAGTCAAGACAAAACATTATGCTCATTATCTAACCACCTAGGATTCCATACTAACTAGTCAGCAACGGAACCAAGTTAACTCAATCTCTCTCAATAGTTTTTTGCACATGAATGAACATCTAATGACATGAAAAAGGAAAGACATCTGGAGCTTGAAAATAAGAATGGGGTAAAGGGAAGGTTCCCAAACAAAATGTGAGCTTGGCCACTCAGGATTATAAAGACTCGTAAATCATGAAAAAAAAAATCATGAGTGTGATATACTTCTCTTCCTGATACGAAAAATTAAGTACATGTTAAAATTCAAGTTAAATTGAGTTAACTTTAGATCCAACAAAACCTATCAAGCGTCAGTTTTTGAGAGGGAGTTTGGTCATGTGATTCTCCTATTTCCCTGCATTAGAAAAAATCCAACAAAAGGTCATAAGGAATCACTAGCATAAAAAGTCAACACACATCATAAAGAATGTCATAATCCTAAAAATCAATAAGAGTTTTAAAATAGTGCTAAAATTCTGAGACACAATAAAACCAAATAAAAATCAAAAGAAAAGTGGATGATGACACACTCCCCCAGACTTACTTCACATTGTCCTAGTGTGAGAACCTCAAACCTGAATAGACAATGCATTCAAATCAGTCAACTCCTTACATTCACTGAGAGTTGGTGTGAGTTTCTCACCAAGAAGTCTTTCAATCAGGAAAAGAGGGCTAGGTGATAATGTAAGGAGGTCATTTGATGGTGAGGTTAAAATGTTTAAAGGGATTAAACAGGAGTTGCCAAAAGGGTTCATGTCATTATGCAAAATCATTGAGAGAGATAGAACATTTACCTAACATAATACCTAGTAGCAGAAACCAACTACCCAACCTAGATTGAGAACTAGTAAAAATTGATATCAAACACAAAACATAAACAAGGCAATCTTTCTCTTTCTCCTTTTTCTTTCCTTTTCTTTTATTCCCGCTCTTATTTTCTTTTTCTTTTCTTTTTATAAGGCGGATCGATCGAACTTTTGTTATGACTTTATGGTTTGATCGATCTTATATCGGGATCGATCGATCATCTTCTCTTTCTCTTAATTTCCTTCTCAAACAATCACAGGTCTAGGAATACAACTTTTAGCCTCGTTTTCAGTTTTAGAAACTAATCACATATTTAAAACCCCTCAATAATATACTTCATATGGCCACTAGGAAAACATATAAACATTGTAGTCAAAACAAGACATCAATCATTATCTAACCACATAGGATTCCAGACTAACTAGAAAACAGAAAGCCAAGTTAACTCAAGTTCTCTTCATGGTTTTTGCACATGAATGAACACCTAATAACATGAAAAAGAACAGACATCTAGGACTTGGAAAAGAGGTAGGGGTAAAATGAGTGTTATCAAACTAAATGTGAGTCTAGCCACTCAAGATTAGAGAGGGTGGTAAATGATAGAAAAAATCATGAGAGGGTGCATTTTCGAATACCACCTTTGAATTGATCTGTCTGTGAATGAGTTTGATGATCTGGTCGTTTTGGGAGAGGGTTGGATCGATCCTTGGAAGGACTGAAGGATTCTCTATGTACAGCTTTTGAGTTTGATCGTTCCCATGGTAGGATCGATCGATCTTTTTGTTCGTCACTTTGAAAAAATTTCCCGAAAAAATAAATGAAGTACCAATGGATTACCTTCCATGAGCGTTTGTTTAACGTGGCAAGCCTGGCGAAAGTTTGCCAATCCAGTGATGGTTGAGGTAGGAAGAGAGATTGCATGCCTCTCTTCTGCAGGTTGGTTTGGTGCAACTATCTTTAAAGCCTTGTGGGATTCTCGAATAGGTAGCATGAAGACAGTTTTTTTATCCATCAGCTCTATCAGTCCTTTCACCTTTTTCTTTCCATTATGGTGTGATGATTCTCATAACCTTATGGAAAGGTTTTGGCCTACTCGTGTTGCAGCCCTTGTATTCAATTGCTTCTCCATCGCACCTATAAAGGGTTTGTTGTACAATGGGACCTCTTTTGATTGGTCTGGTAGTCTTCTTTTTAATATCGTGAGATGATGGGCTAGTGTCTTCACTCATAACTTCTTTGACCTCACTTTCGTTAGTGCTCTAAGGAGGGTTGGCTTCATTGGCTACTTGAATAGGTGGGTGAATATCTCCATCCAAGACTTCCTTAATCTCACTTTCCTTAGCCTTTATAAAAGCATTGCTCTTCTTCTTGCTTCTTCATTCACATACCTTATTGAAGACAAATTTGCACCTGGATCACATTTTGGAACAAAAGTAAAGAAGAGATTCTTTGGTATGTAAGAAAACACAATCTGTTAAGTTAAAAATTGTCCCAACACTGGCTAGGAAAGGTCTTCCCAAAGCAACTCATTGTTTAGTTCATTCCCCGTGTCCAAGACATTCATGTCTATAGGAGCCAAACATCTTCCTATCACCATGGGACGTCAAGCCCATGCCATCAGATCTTGACCTAGAAAAATTAGCAAACTGGAAATTTAATTTGGATATTGCGAGCTTGTGCATCACTAGTTTCACAGCCATTTTCCTAGACGTGATGTTCACACAAGAACCTGAATCACAAAGTGAACGAGTAAGTGTATACCCGTTAATCAAGTAGGTGATGCTGAACTTTCACGGATCTTCCTTCTTGAGCAGTTCTCACATAGGATGTGAAGCTTGTTCCTCCCTAACAATTACGGTTTCACTTTCTCCACAATTCTCTTTCCTTCTAGGAGATCCTTGAGGTATATCTCATGAAGGAGACCCTGTTTTCCTAACCCATCACCCTTCTTTTTCTTACGCTTAGGTGCTTTCTGTTTCATGATCGGTGGTTCCTACTTGGGAATTAAAACAGAAGAAGGTGTACAGATCTGAATATATGGTGTGGGAATGGAATCAAGCTTAAGGAGGCATTTAAGATCGAACTTCGGAGTTGGGTTCTCCGAAAAATCGAGTCGTTGTGCTTGCTGTAACTCAGGTTTTATCCTAGACAGCTAAATTTACAAGTGCATAGACAATCGTTATAGTACTTTGGGATCGAATCCATAGAAACTAAAGTGCTAACACGAAGAGACAGATAAGACCTACTAATGGCTAAGACGAAAGTAAAAGATGATTGTAGTTGGTAACAGACAATTTTCAAAGCAAGTAAAAATAGTAAATATCAAGCAAACAAGATTAATGTTTGACAATGCGGATAATCAGATCTAGGAAATTCTAAATAAGGTTTTCAGGAACTACTTCAATTTATGGTTAAAAAAGAAATTTCGGATCTATTAAATTTATTTCGATTTTTGAAAACAGACTAACACAATACGAAGAGGCTAAAACGAACTGATCAAACACATTACAAGGAATATACATTGTTAGTCGACAAATCATACAAATCTAATATAGAATTTTTGATAGATAAAATACAAAGCCTAAAGAAACTCTTAAACGCTTGCAAATATCTATCACTTGCAAGAAATTAAAAAAAAAAAGCAAAAATAGGAGACTGGCCAGCAAATAATTCTAACAACCAAATTATGTTTTTTGTTGCGAGTTGTGAGTATCGGCCACCAAATTTTGAGCGCTAAATTATGTATTTTGTTTTTATGCGAATTTATTGAAATTATAAATATTTATTTTGTGTTTACTTATCAAATAAGTTTACCCATAATCTTATTGATGATTTTTCTTTGCCACTTAAGTTTGATTAAGATCTGTGTGTTATGTTCGAATTTTATTATTATCAGAAAGAATCTTTTTTAAATTTTTTAACTTAATTAAATTTATGTATTAAATTGTTTTCAAAAAAAAAATTTCATTAAATTTTATTTAAAAATAAAATAATATTTTTTAGATAAGTTAAGTATTTATCTAAATGGTTTGATGTTTTGGATAAGTTAATATTTTATAATCTTAACCACAACGTTCTCTTCATTTAAGATGGTTTTACATTTATTATCTAATATTTACGTTTCATGTTTACCAATTAAATTCACATAGAAACATAAATTAATTCGTCGGCTCATACCTTCGAGAAGATAATTAAATTAATCTGTTATATAAAAATTAATGATAGACGACGACATTGTTAAATAAAATTATGAAAAAGACAATTTTATAATTAATACATTTAATGATAACGATCACGATCATGTTGTTTTCCAGCCATGAACACCAAGTGGCCCGTGTTAATCTTGTTGAGTATTGGTTCTTGTTAGTTGTGTCGCAGAGAAAATAAAACGAATGAAAAAGATGACATTTCTCATTTAGTTAAAGCCATTACAATCTGTAATTTATACAGAATTGATATAGAATAGATAGACTTTAAAGTCATCTTGCCCACAAGAGAATAAAATGTAGAAGGAAACAGAGGTTTGGTGAAGACATCAGCGCTCTGATTCGCAATCCGAACATGAAGAATCTTGATCAGACCGGCTTCAAGACGCTGTCTAATCTCATGACAATCCAGTTTAATATGTTTGGTCCTCTCATGAAAAACTGGATTATTAGCAATGTGAATGGCTGCGATGGAGTCACTAAAGAATGCCACAAGTTTTGATTGAGGAACCTATAACTCTACAAGCAATCCAACCAACCAAACCACTTCACGAGAGCCAAATGCCATCGCTCGATATTCCGATTCAGCAGATAAATGTGAAACAGTCTGTTGTTTCTTAGATTTCCAGGAGATGAGCGAGGATCCAAGGAACATACAGTACCCAGATGTGGAGCGACGAGTATCAGGACACGAAGCTCAATCCGCATCTGTGAAAGCTTGGAGCTGAAAGTCCAAAGAGCTTGAATAAAACAAACCAAGTCCCACAGTTTCCTTGAGATAATGGAGAACACGATGAGCAGCTTGGAGATATGATTGTTTTGGAGCAGAAGTGAACTGTCAGAGCTTGTTTACAGCAAAGGTAATGTCAGGACGAGTGATGGTGAGGTACATGAGCTTTCCCACCAAACGATGATAAGAGCCAGCATCATCAAGGACTAGTTCATTTGAATCACCGACCAGCTTGACATTGGGATCCAAAGGCACCGAAAAAGGTTTAGAAGCCAAAAGACTTGTCTCATTGAGAAGCTCCAATGTGTATTTTCGTTGGCAAATCAAGATGCCTTTGCTTGATCTGGAAATCTCAAGACCAAGAAAATAACGGAGAGCGCCTAAGTCCCTGAGCTTAAAATGGTTCTACAAATTTGTCTTGAGAGAGTCCACGGAAGAGGAATCATTGCTAGCAATGATGATATCGTCGACATACACCAAAACAGTAACGAAACGACCATTGATAGTTCGTGTGAACAAAGTATGATCCGCATTTGATTTCTGAAATTCCAAGGCCATCAAAGTGACGTTGAACTTAAGAAACCATTGACGGGAGGCTTGTTTTAAGCCATAAAGAGAGCAATGCAACTTACAAACAGCATTCGGAGGTAGAGATTCCCCCTGTCTTGGTGTGTATCCAGGCGGTAATTTCATTTAAATTTCCTCAGACAAATCACCATTTAAGAAGGCGTTGGAGATGTCTAGCTGCGTAAGATGCCAGTTTTTAGCAGCAACAACAGCCAACAGAGTCTTCACTGTAGTCATATTGGCCACAGGAGAAAAGGTATCCACAAAGTTTATACCCTCTTGTTGAGTATAACCTTTGGCGACCAAACGAGCTTTGTAGCGTTCTAAGCTACCATCGGCTAAGAGTTTGAGCTTATAAACCCATTTGCATCACACAGCACGTTTACGAGGCGGAAGAGAACATATGGTCCAAGTGTCATTGGATTCCAAAGCCGTAAGTTCTTCATTCATAGCCACAAGCCATTCCTTGAATGTCTTGGCTTGAGAGAAAGTCTGAGGTTCCTGATGGAAAGCCACAGAGCAAATATATGCTTTGTAATCATCTAAAAGATTATCATTGGACATGAAGCTGCCAAGGGATATGGAATCTCAGTCTTAGAATCAATGAGATTGCATAAATAATCCTAGAGATATGCTAGTGCTTTCGATGCTCTCTTAGAACCAAATTGTTCAACAGCAGGAGTGACAACTGGTGGAGGAGAAGCACCAAAAACCATATCATCAGAAGAATCCGTTGATGCAAAGAAACCATCACAATCAATGTTATCCTTTGGGGTCAAAGGGAATATGCTCTCATGAAAGACAACATGTCTATATATGTGGATCTTGTTAGTCTCAATATCCAGCAGTTTGTAGCCTTTGTACCCTGCAAGATATCCAAGGAAAACACAGGGGCGAGAAAGTAATTGAAACTTGTGTCTATTCTTCTCAGATGTAGAACAAAAGGTAAGACAACCAAATACTCGCAGTCCTTGATGTTCAGGCTTCTTAGAGGTCAGTAGCTCAAAAGGAGAACGTCCTCCCAACAATGGCGTAGGAAGACGATTAATGAGGAAAACGGCTGTCAAAACACAGTCTCCCCAATAGATCAGGGGGACTTTGGATTGAAACATGAGAGACCTCACCACATTTAGAATGTGTTTGACGTGATCCTATCCCAAGGAAGGATGGCTTTGGCGTGATGAGCTACTGATTTTATTGTGATATGATCAGAGGTTGCGGAAGATATGAATAGATGAACATTTTGGTAAGTTTTGACGCGAAATGATGATACGGTTGAAAAGGTGCTGAATTGTGGTATAGATGAACGACGTGATGATGATGATGATAAAATCAAGTGATCTATGGATTGATCAAATGAAGAGATAGAGAGCTGCTACTTAGTTGATTCACACAAAAAGTAGACAGAATTTCTTCGAAGAAGAAAAGGGGTTTTGTTGGCTTCACACCAATCTTTAGTATAACTCTCAATGATCCAAAAACTGTTATCACAAAAAAGGATGGATGATTTTATTGATAAATTCGTGCATAATATATAGAGGAAGGAGATGAAAAATGTTTCTCCTCGAAAATGACATAAAAACAATAAATAAGACAAAAACTTAAAAATATGACTATTTGGTTCCTTCATCTTTTTTAATGGCTTCTTTGATTCTCCCACCTTCTTTGACTAGACCAAGATATTACTA
>OVAO01001866.1:3572-13957 GCA_900406285.1 Biscutella auriculata
ATTTGATACGTAAATTTCAATGATTAGAGGACATAAAGTCTTTTGCAAGATTAAGAAGTGACGCATATTCTACGGAACTATAAATAACTCGATTGAGATAAAGAAGTTTCTTAATTAAACCAATCTAATCTTGAAACTATATAAAGATTATGGACCATGCAAGATAATATATATAGTCATTAGTCACAATCCAATTAGTTATGTGGAGCAATAAATAAATGAAAACGTGTAAAGTAGAGCTTTCTAATTCCAAAAACTAAATTATATGTTTTAGAAAGAAAAAAAAAATCAAGATATTTTTCTCTAGCAAAAAAAAATCTAAAATATGAACTTGTATTTAATAATAATATTAAATCGCAAAGAAACACTTTTATTTCCAAAACAATTATAAAACTGAAGCTAAGCATTGGCCCTATGATTTCGATTCACTCGATCAGTTCGATTTGAGTAGTTCGGTTAATTGATTAGTTCGATTTTTCAAAATTCACCGAAATTAATTGAAATAGAAAATGGTTTGATTCTATTTTTGGTTAATTCAATTATTAAAAAAATACATAAATTAACTGAATGTATGGTTAGAGGTTTTTTGTACCATTCAAATATTTTCGATTTATTTGGTTCGGTTATTTCAAGTATTTGGTTGGTATATTTTCAAAAAAAATATGCTTAGATTAGTTTAATTTCGGTTAAAATACTATAAAAAAATTGGTTGATCTATTGAACCGAATCGAAAATCGGATGAAATATAATTCCATTACAACCGATTAATAGACCAAAATCGAACCAAAAACCGAAAAATTTTAGTTTGATTTAGTTCGAAATATCCGACTCGATTAGAAATTGCAAGCCTAGCATGCCCTCAAAACTTCAAGACACACATACATACAGAATTAGATATAAATATGTAAAGGATTTAGTTTAATTTACCTTAGCATTGAAATGGAAACGATCGAAGCCATTCCAATTATCAAGATCATAAGCAGTATAATGTTTACAACATGCGGCGACTTTAAGGCGGTTACCACCGGCGTTTCCTTGAAGTCCCCGGACATAACTGGCGGCGTATTTTCCGACGACGACAGGATCTTCTCCGGGAGTTTCTTGGCCTCGGCCCCACCGTGGGTCTCTTAATATATTCACATTTGGACTCCAATATGTTAAACCAGCCACTCCTCCATTGTACATAGCTCTTGCCTCATCCGACACAACCTTTAATTATTTTTAAATCATATTAATTATATTATATTATCTGTACGTAAAAAATATTTACGTTTTCAAATTTCTCGTTTTCATTTTATGACGTATAAAACTAATTATGCNTACAACCTTTTATATATTAAAATCATATTAATTCTATTATATTCTTTATACATAAATATTCATTTTTCTAATATTCCGTTTCAATTTATAACGTATAAAATTAAATATTTAATAATTTATATTTCGATATATAGTCTCCACATATTATTTTGTTATTTACTATCAACATATCGCAGACAATAATAGTACTTCTATTCTTCTAACATATATATATATAAGAATATAATGTTTTTAACAAAAACCAATTTTTAATAAAATCCTAAAATAAACTAAGTTTATATTAAAATTTTGAAAAAATATACCAAATATCTGAATTAACAAAAATAACCAATAAATTAAAATTATTCGGATCGGGTAGAAATACTTGAAATTTTTTAAAATTATCCGATTAGACTATAATTCGATTAAATTTGGTAAATTTTCTAATAACTGAAATAACCGATAACTAAATCAAAATTTTAATAAATTCAATTCGGTACACTTTCTAATTATCGAATTACCCAAAAATTGAATTAATTGATTTGATCTGACACCTATATAATATATTATTAGTAACAAAATTAAAGTTGGGTTGATACTAAAAATACATATACTTTTTTCTCAACCACATTTTTTGACTTATTCGATATACTCAAAATAATTGTGAATTACTGAATTAGAAATTTCCAAGAAAAAAAATATATAAAAATAGACAGTCCCACTAAATAAATTCTAGTATATTGACAACTACGATGTTGTTTTCACGTATATAAATCATAATCTAATTTTGAGAAATATATATTTTCACATTTTATGTCCAATTTATCCTCACCCGTCCGATCTCTTCCCAAAGAGACTGATTAAAAGAAGCTGCGGTGGTTATAACTTGAGGAAAGCTAGTAGCACCGGGAAAAGCACCACCGAACTTAGCACCGGGACCAACATCAGAAACGCCGTGGAGAGCTTCCGACCACCACTCATAACCACCAATACCTAACCGTGGCACAGCTGCAGCATTGTTAACAAGGTTGCGGATCTTTTCTTGCAACGTGAGCCGTCCGATCAAGTCTTGAACTCGAACATGGATCGGTAAGTTGACGTGGCAGAATCTGAGCGTTCGGGTTAAGCCGTTTGATGGGTCGCATGCGAAGAGTGGACGAAATGAGTTTGATGAGTGAAGCAAAGATAAGAAGATTAGAAGTATAACTACGACTTTGTTGCCGATTAATGAAGCTTTATGATTACTAGACATTGTGTGTGTGTTTGTGTAAGTGTGTGTGTTTGTGTAAGTGTGTGTTTGTAACTATATATATGTGTGTTAGGTTTCATTGGGGAGAAAGTGAATGAGGTATTTATAGAGAAGTATTTTTGATGATAAAAGGATAAAGAGACTAATGTTTATGAACAAAAATAAAATAAAATATGATAAAGATAAAACAATCAATTTGAAAAATATTAAGGAAAAGACATATCACAAATATTTAAAAAGATGTTGTAGTCGTTAAAAAAAAGATGTTGTTTGTTAACAACTTTAACAGTCTGTTTTTTGCTTTTTTATTTATTTAAAGCTTCAATTTGTTTTTCTTTTCTTCAAACCTACGATATTTTAAGAAATATTTATAAAAATATTTCTAAAAGTACTTATAAAAAAAACTTAAAATGGCAAATAAGATTTTTTCTTTAAATGAGCAATGATTATTGAATTCGATAATCGACAATAAGAATTAGAAACCAGTATTTGTCATCCAGGTTGCGACTTCGATTCTTCTTTTTATGTATAAGTAAATAAAATTATTGAATCGATCTATGATCTAAAATAACTATTGAATAGGTTGGTGACTAAATGATAATTAGAAGAAAAAAACTAGTCATTATCTCGATTAAATGGTGGAATAAAAATAAACAAAGATTTGTGGCATGTAAGCTTATTTATATATATTTTTTTAGAAGAAAGAAATAATTTATACGTATATGCATCCATATGTAATATAAGCATGGGAAAAAGGCGACATGGCCAGATGAGACAATTACATTAGAAGCAACTCAATAAAATAAATAAATAAATAAAAAGTAATAACTGCATATAATATATATATTTAAAAAGATGCAGTTAATATGTGAAATAGAGAAAAAATATTAGAAAATTCATTAATAGTAGATTATATATATTGTAATAAATATCTAAACTAAGAGTATTTATAAATTATAATATACTATTTTTTTATAATTTAAGTGTTACAACTTTTCTCCATCGAATTAATAAAAATTAATTTTGTAATTTTCAATAAATTTTTTGTTAGTTTTTTTAGTCAATTTTTATGGGTCACAAAACAACTGACCCGACCCACTAACTCAAATTAATGATGTCAATTCAAAATACTCTCACAAAGAAAGAATAAATACTCTCACGAAAATTCAAAATTTTAACCTGATAATTAATGATGTCAAATATTTTACTACTGAACTAATGTTACTCGTTAATTTTTGATTAATTTATAACTGGATTTATTTATAATAATAATATAATCGTAAGCAAAAAAAAAAAAAAAAAAAAAAAAANACGTAAGACCTAAACAAAGCTATCTACTGTCTAGCCATGTTGCCCACACTTTTTTTTCTTTCCAAATTTATATTTGATTATTGCTCCTTATTATTTAATTTTCCATTGAATATATTCGTAAATTATTAAATAATTAAACCCATCAACGACATTTTTTGTTTGTTTATAGACGTGGTCTAATACAAACAAGTAAATGTTGTTGTGATGAACAATATAACAAACTAAACTCTATAATTTGTAATAATTTCTGGATATAAGAGAGTTTTGTAATTGTCTGGTTTTGGTTAATAAAGGACATTTTTCACTAGAATTTTTATATGTTTTTGTTGAAATTAGAATTTTATATTGGACACGCAACTTTATATTAATATTTAATTCCTTTCTAAACAACTTACTTATCATAGTTATGTCGCTGAAAAAGAATTATCATTGTATGATTGACAACAATTTCAGCGTTAACGATGTGACATTGATAGAAATCAATGTGCACAAAAACTGTTATATGTAGATTATAAACTGATAGGAATCTATAAAAGCGAATTATATAAATCGAATTAAAATCGAACTAAATATCATAATATAATTAAATAAGTAGTATTTAAATTATTTATGGATATTGATTGTTAACCGAACCAAACCAAAATTAAAAAGTTATCTAGAAAAAAGTATACGTAATATCGAACTGAAACCGAACCGAATTGGATATTTTGGACCTAAAAACAGAATAATCGAACCGAAACCAAATGAAATCAAATCAAATTCAATGATCTATTCGAAAAGTGAATATATTGAACCATATATATGTATTCTTGTTTTATTTTTAGGATAATTCAATTAAAATCCAATCAAAACTGAATCAAAAACCAAAGTGAAAATAATCGGAATCAAACCGAAAAAGTCAGTTATTTTTTTTCCTTTTTCAATATCTGAAACATGATCCAAAACAAAGTTTATCCAACCAATAATAATTAAGATATTAAATGGATATTATATTCACTATCTGAAAAGATCAGAAAACTGAAAAATATCAAATTAAACATGAACCGAATATCTGAAATCCCATATATAGTTGAGAGTATATATTTAATATATAAAAGCTCATAAATTAATTAAATTCATTGGTAATCAGGTTTGAGTTTGAAACTTATAATTCTTAATATAATATGAGAGTTAAGTTTAGTTTCTCGATTGCGGTTCTTCTATAAATGTCTAATCTCACAATAAAAATCTACGTCTTAAATATTCAAATCTATTTGTGAGTGGATATATTAAATGTTCTAAATGTAAAAAGATTATTAACTAGTATATTATGAATTAATCTATTCATTATCGATTAATTTTGAATTAAAATCATAATAAAAAAAGTTTATATTCAAAATATTCTTAAATATAGTGAAAAATAACTATTTGGAAAGATTGGTGTAGTACTCGTATATACGAACCTTGAAATTAAAAACTATAGCGATAAAATAATTATTTTGTTATATTATTTCTAGCGAATGATTATTTTGCTAGAGTGGCGTGTACGTATAAAAGTAATGTAGGTATATATCTTTATGCTTATATAGTTATATATATATAAGTTGGTTATTGAGTGATGGTTTGTAGTGAAATAAATAAATAAAAATAATTATTTAGCCGTCATAGAAAGAAAAAAGAGTGTTCATATGTTTCGATTTATCCGTTTTTCGTTAACTTCTTTTCTACAGAATTGATAACGACATTTCTGTGCCACGTCATCAGATTCAATCCAGGTCAATTCGTGTTAATCCATCCAAACAATTCATATCTTTATCTACTTATTTTGTGGTGATTAATTTCTCAGATTCGGATCTGATCTAAAATTCAATAAATTAGAATTTTAAGATATAAAATATATATATATATTGATAGTATTATTTTAATAAAATTATATCATAGTATAGTAGTTATAATATATATGGAATAACTGAAATTTATTGAATTGAACCATAATAAGCTTTGAAAAATTCATACTAACAAGTCAAAAAATATGTTGAATTGATGATATAGATCTGACTAACCAATAAATATATACAAAGAGCATCTAATCATTCTTAAATCCGATAAATTAATTAGTTATTACTTATTAAAAATCACAAGTTTGGATCTTAATATGAATTATTGATACCCTTATTGATGCATGTTACATGCAAGATATGTAGCGAGTGATGAGATAGATGTGGCGGACATAAAATTCATCTTTATTAATAAAGAAATAATCACATTAAATGGTTATATCTCTAAACTATAGACAAACTTATACAAGTTGGAAGAAAATATTAGATAATATATATATGGAAAATGGATAATTTTAAGATAATAAAAAGGTTTGTGGTTTGCTTGAAGGCATTGCCAACTAACAATATCTGTCTCTATATATCCTCTATTCATGTACTCCTATGTAGCCCTGCGATTCTGAACCGAACCGAACTGGAATTTTCGGTTTTCGGTTCGGGTTCGGTTAGGTTCTCGGTTCGGATCGAAAACATTTTAAAATCGATTATGGTTTTCGGTTCGGATCGGTTCGGTTTGACGAACCAATCGGTTAACCGATTTTTTTTTAAATTAGAATAAAACCGAAATTAAACCAAAATTTTGAATTTAAACAAAAATACTCGAAAATACCTGAAATTAACCGAAATAATCGAACTGAACCGAACCGAATTAACCGAAATACCCGAAATTAACCGAAAAATCCGAAATTATCCGATTTTTTGGTTTATTTCGCGAATTCGGTTAATTTCGGTTCGATTTTTGAATACCCGAAATAACCGAAAACCAAACGAACCGAAATTTTAATCGGTTCGATTCGATAAAAAAATTAAAAACCGCAAAAACCGAAAAACCGAACCGAATCGCACCGAACCGAACCGAATCGCACCCCTACTCCTATGCATGCATAAATATATATATATATATATATATATATATATATATATATATTTCAATACGTGAATTAAATACCAAATAAAAACAAGCATATATTTCCCATAAATCATTTCAATCAAACAATTCATAAAAAAAAACAAAGAGTGCGAAATAGAAAATGCTAAAAATGAGGAATTTTAAAAAAACTGTGAATTGTATTAACGATGATTGATGTAGTTCGTGAATTAGAGATCAAGTACAAACTGCTCATAGATGATGAGTGTGAATAAAATAGTTTTTTAATTCTAAAATTTTTTACAGTGCATGTTTTTCTCTTACTATATTTATTAGGATTAATATCACACATTGATAATTAAAATAGATCATAAACAGAATATATATAAAAAATATAAATCAGTTCATTTATTATCAATTGATTTTGAGTTGAAAATTCATAGAATTTAACAATATTAACTTAGATACATTGTTTATTATTTATACACTTCTTCAATTCGATAAAAATTATACTTCCTTTCTCTAACTAGATTACGACGAATTCTTCTTTCCGATAAGATTTTTCTTGATTATAGCCTAGTTCAAAGTGATCTTCATACACTCTACTAGGCCTGGGCAAAAAACCCATAACCGATTACCAACCCGAAATCGACCCAAAAAACCAAACCAAACTCGAATCGAAATTTCTTTAAAACTATAATGGGTTACAATATGGCGGTTTTTATACCCGAAACCCAATTGGGTTAACCCGAAACTCTAATGGGTACGCGAATAACCCGAACTCAAGATTAAATATACAATGTTTTTAAATGTTTTTAAAACTTTGATACAATTTTTAATGTTCGATATTTAAATTTGAGATATTTAATTTATGTTAAATGTTTTATCCTCAATTTTATTTTTAGTTTTTATAATTTATTAATGAAAGTAGTTTAAATTTTCAGATTTATTTTTGTTGAAAATATCCGAAAACCCGAAACACTACTGACCCCGAACATACCCGAAATTTGTTAAAACCCCATTTGGGTCCAACTTTCATGCTTAAAACCTCCCCAAACCCAAAAAAAATCCCTAACCCAAAACTAAAATCTTTTTAAAACCCGATTGAACTACAATTCCTTGGTTATTTACCCTTAATCCGAATGGGTTAACCTATAAACCGAATGGGCGCCCCAACACCGAGACCTACACTCTAATCAATTTTTAAGACATTTTTTCAATGGACCGATTCTAATTTGGGACGATTGGTGTGAAGCCATCACCAATAATATCTTATATATATATATATATATTATTATTAAAAAGTTGTCTTAATTGGCAACGTAACGTGAGATTGATGCAAGAAGGCGTCTTGTTGTTTCTCACCATCCAATAATATTAGACAGCTCGATCTCTATCTTAACTACTGATTCTCTATCTTTGGATTATATTTTATCCATACAAGTCATCGAATCTCATCTCTATCATATTTTTTATGTATTATAAACTTACAACTTTCTTACCACTTTGACTAAAATTCAACTAATAAGAGTAATGAGTATCATTCACTGAGAGACTATGTAACGAATTAGGATTATGCAAATTATTTGGTTTTAGTGGATCCGAATCAAATTGACTCAAAATAGAAGGTATCAAATTAAATATAAATCAATAAAATAATTGAATACCAGAATTAAATCGGTATTAAATCAAGAATCAAATGAGTATTTAATATACTCAAAACAAAATTAAGTAACAAAAATATTAGATATTTTTGTTACTAATTAAACTATTTTTCCTTACAATTAGATAAAATATTTTAATATTTATAGTTATGTTAGTTATTTTGAATATTTTCGGATAAAAAAAAGTAATTAAATTAAATTATATAAAAACTGATTCAAAAAACTTGTCAAAATATATAAAAAATAGAATCAAACTTGAATAAAATGTTTAAATATCTAACGATTCATACAATCTTATATTTAAATCGAATTTGAACAAAATACTAAAACCTAGTATAGACATCGGTACACGACTACCTAAATACCCAAACCTAGTGTAGAGATAGGTAAGTGATTATCCGAATACCCAAACCTAGTGTAGAGATAGGTAAGATAGTATAATTTCCTCCTTTGAGTTCTATATTTCAGTAAGTTGAAATTATATATTTTAGTATAATTTGTAGGAAAAAAAAAAAGAAAAGAGATAAGGCCAAGGCTGGGGCCGAGACTAGCCTAATTTGATAGCAAATCTAAATCTAATCCACTTCATTAGATTTGTGAATGTTGTGCCATATGGGTCACAATCGGTTGCATGGTCACACAAATCCAATCCGAATTATATGATGTTGTATTCTTACACACGATAAGTCATAGTTGTAAAATAATTGCTTTAAAATGATGTTTATAAGTCATCAAGATCAGTTCAAAAGATAACACAAATGAAGAAAAAACTAAAGTGATTTTATGAAATTTCTTAAGAGGAATATTAAGCCATCCTAGAAGAATTATTGAACATTAAGTCATTTAGAAGATTTTTGTTTTGTTAATTTCGAGGCTTGACAAATTATCCGATTTTGATGAAATCTGAATCAAATCGAAATAAAAGGTATCACAACCAAAAAGAAATTAACAAAATAACATAATGAGTTTTAAATTTCTATTACCGAATAATTGGAATTGAACCAATATCAAATCGAGAAACGAATGGGTATCCGAATACCCGAAATAAAACTAACTAATTAAAATATTAGTTATATTTATTACTAATTAAGCTAATATTTTATTTTTTATAGATATTTTGGTAATTTTTGGATATTTTTGAGTAGTTTTAATAAAAAAAAAAAAAACTGGAATAAAATGGATCCAAGAAAAAATTCATGTTCAAATATCCGAAAATCAAATCGGACCTGAAAATAACCAAAATCAAAATGAACCCGGCAAAAATACGCTAAAGTATCCCATTGATTTCTAAGAACTTCTATTCAAATAATCAAACCGAACCGATTATGTGAATGTCAAAAACCTAATTAAATCAGACACTCTTAAGTTGTTTGTATGTTATATCATTCAGAAGAAACTGTAATTGGGCCTGAGATAAATAAGCCCAATTCAGATGTGAGTTTCGGTGAAATTTTCTTTTAATAAAAAAATAAAAATTTGAAGAAAGCAATAATTAATTAATTTTCTTAAAATAAAAAATTAAAGAAATCAAGAAAATTTGTAATTAAAAATTATTTTATTTTAAACAATGAAGAAATGAGAATTTGTCGATTTCTTTCTTCTTCCTCGCTCTGCGCCGCCGCCTTCTCACTTTCTGTCTCTCTCAAGTTCCTGATAAGCTGCTTCCATCTTCCTCTCTCTTCGTGTTCTCCTTTCTATATGTAAGGTTTTCCTTATTCAAACTGTTTTCTATAGATCTTGAGATTTGCGTTAATAAATCGATTCTAGCAATTTTCACGTAGATCTCTCTGTATATAGTCGTAAATTCTTGAGCTCTAGGAATCGAATTTTTTCTGTGATGGTTTAGGTAGCGGAAGTCAGTTTATGGAATCGTTGCATCGAATAGAAACCCTAATTTCGGAGCTCCCTTGCTTTAGGTTTTTACCTGCATCAACTAGAAACCCTAATTCCAGATCCCC
>OVAO01001867.1:0-12484 GCA_900406285.1 Biscutella auriculata
GGGAAAAAGATGGAGCAGCTTAAAGAGTACTGACTTTGTACCACAACTCGGAGCATTGTACAGTCTTTATGGGTACAACTGGCTCCCAACTACAAATCACTGCTATGTGAATAATACTAGGACACGGTTGGTGCACAAGGTAGCACAAGGGATTCAAGTTGATATGGGATTAATCGGAACGGGAAATTTCAGTCTTCTATTTCCCTCGTTGATCTATGCGTTTATATGTCGAGATGTTGATGTCTCTCTCGGGGGATCAAAAATCGTTAGGCAACCGAAGGCATACTCTTAGGAGAAACGTATGACTGAGTATATGGGAGTGTTCATAAGAAGAAACGAGGATCGGGCAGTCATAAGCAGACACCTCAGCCAGTAAGGATGACTAGGAAGACAACTGTTATAACAGAGCCGGTGACGGACAAGACTGAGCCATGTCAAGAACCGCTGAGTCCAGGTCACATCCGCATCTCGCTGTTCGTGCCCACTTGGAGTAGCTCTACTCCAGAGGAGCGTCATCTGCTAAAGGCCACTATTCGTCACCTTCTAAAGGTTCTCAAGAGTGTTGAAAGATCTGGTTTTTAGTGTTCATCGGGCACTTGTATAGGGGGAGAGGCAAGCATGGGGGAGTTGATAAGATGGGGGGAGTATGGGGAGTTTTTTGGGTTGTAGGTTGCAGTCGATTTTGTTTTCAGTTTTATTTTTTATTTATGTTGTTGTTTCGATTTATGTTATCCCAAGAACACTTGTGTTAAGAGGGATGGGGTAGTTTTTGTTTATGGGTGATACAAATCACCGTTCGGTTATGTTATTCAAAACTTTGCTTGAATGAAGTTGTTTGATAGATGATAAGTCATTAAGTGAGAAGTTAAGAAAGTATTCAAGGTACCAGTGAAGTTAAAAAGGGGAGATTGAAGATGTTACAAGATACAGACAACAATACAGTCTAAAGTACAACAAAACTTAGGTCAAAAGAAGATAATAATCAGAAGCAATTTAAGAAGAATATTCGAAAGAAGATTTTGAAGAATATTCAAGCGAAGTAAAATATATTAAATAACTGATTCAGAAGATGTTTTAGATTGAGAATAAAGATTTGAAGTTATCTTCAAGGATGGCTACACAAGAAAGGGAACTCTAAAGAAGAAGGGTTATCGATTTAGAAAAGAGCACAAACCTCTGAGAGATATCGAGAGTATTGAGAAATAGAAAATAATGAGTTCAGTTCTAGATTAGGAGAGTTAGAATTTAAGGTGTATTGTTGTATGTTTCATTCGGGACAACATATAGGTTTAGCTTCGAAAGTCGATTTTCTTTCGGTGAAATTATTTAATTGAGTCGATTAAACAAGTGGTTTTAATTTTAATACAGACGAGGTTTTCACAATTTTACGGACATGCTAATTTAAAGAAGAGCGGACATGCTTAATTATCATGCTTTCATAATAAAAAAGACAGCAACTGAATCCTTCTTTCGGTAAATTGGCGACTTTAGGATCACTAGTTATTATGTCGAAATTTCGAGTCCCTATTAAAACATTTGTTCATTTCATTTATTGAGAGTTTGACTAATAAACCAATCTTTTATGATTTATATTAGTTGAAAAAAAAATGTGTAAAAGGTTGGCACATCGAAACCGACTAAAAAACATAATCTTGACNGAACATTTGTTCATTTCATTTATTGAGAGTTTGACTAATAAACCAATCTTTTATGATTTATATTAGTTGAAAAAAAAAATGTGTAAAAGGTTGGCACATCGAAACCGACTAAAAAACATAATCTTGACTTTGATGTTTCTTCGGATTGAATGCTACTTCCAAAATAACCAAAACGAATCTGTTCTCCCAAAGCACATATAGCTTCCACCGTATAGTAGTTAACATAAAGGTTTTTAATTCTTAACCAAATAAACAAAATATAAAAAAATTATATGGTGGTTCTTCAACCCATCGTTCAATCGCTATAGTCCATTCGTTGTAAGTATGCAGCCTTTTTCCAAAATCTCAACCAAACCATGCTTTTGAGAAAAAATAAACTGAAAGCGCTAGAGCTATCCCGCGAACTTTCCCCACCTTTTGTCATTTTCTAGGTAAACTCCAAATTACTCCCGACACTTTCTGGAATTGAGGTTTAATACGGCCAATTAAGCTTAATTTGTTTCTTTCACTTTAACATAACGATGAATGACATGCAAATCAAAGGGTTTATCCTCTTCCAGTAACGATTGAGCCATTAACTCCTTAGCTATAGCTGTCGACATCACTGACAAAACTAAAAACCCTTCAACGCTTACAAGGAAGCATTCAGAGACACAACGGAACCACTGTTACTAAGGCCGATCGTCCATGCTTCTCTTTTTATTCCACGCAAAAGATCATATAATATATAGGAGAGTTAACTTACAACAACTGAAACAACACAGAAACCCCGTGATACTAAGCCGGCGATAAACAAAAATAATCCCGGAAAAAGATACAACTTGATTCGAAAAAATGCAACATGAAACTAACGTCTAAGCTACCAAATGGGATAAGGGAGGAGAAACTGAAGACGGAGACTAAAATGAACTCAACGAAGCCACTTTATTGAAAGATTCTTGAACGTCTAAGGCTAGAAAGACTTCTTCCACCTAATCTTGTGGGTAGATCTAAATAGCTAATCAGTAGACGACAACATAGGACTCATGAAACTTTGGATGGTTTTACCAGCATTAACCAAAACTTTCCAACGCAAGAAAACTGCCATAACCGGCCGAACACGAGAAGAACATCTTCCACATATTGAACAACCCTCTAAACTAAACTATCCCGATTACCGACGAGAAATAAATGAGAAATCACAAGGAGCGGGTCCAAGAACAAGCCATAACTTAACACCAGATCCAACAATACAAAACCAAACCAGCCTCAATCTAGACCTAAAGACTAACTAAAACCCGGAAACGAACCTCTCTATACCTTGGGCCGATTCAACCGAGGTCAAAATCAGAGCTCGGCAAAGGCAGCCGCTTCAGGGACCGAAGAGCAGACACCTCCACACCTCCATCAAGGTTAGTGACCAGTACCTCCGCCTTGTCCTCATCGGCGGACCCCAACAGAAGAATCCCATCTCTTCACCGTGTAAGCAGCAATGAGAAAAAACAAGATGGAAGAAAAGTAGAAGACGATGACGACACTCAGAGAGAGTAGAGACGGATAGTAGCCACCAGTGACACTGGAATCCATCCACCAAAGGAAGAATGATCTAACACCGGAGAAACGATTTATGTACAAAACGGGAGAAAAGGACAAAGGGTCTCCTCTTCCCGATGTCGTGGAGGCCACCGATAGAAAGGAGAAAGACTACAAGCAGTAGGGGCTAAGTCAAATCTTGGACACATCAGTGAGAGAGACGAGATAGAGAGAGAGAAAAAGTTGTATTCCGAACTTTTCTTTCAAAGGTCAAATTTCTAAATAAAAAGGAGAAGTCTAAAGTCTATTTAGAGAAGTATTGGTTTTTCAATTCTTTTTCATATGTCTAATATTTGACCTTGATTATGTGAACTAATTAGATCATAGAGTTAATTATCCTGTTGACAAAAAAAAAAAAGTTAAGTATCCTAACCAAATGAGACAAAACTTGGAAATTAAAGTTGATTTCTAGATGGTTTCTTTAACTACATTTTGTGTAGTTGATGTGTATTTTTATTCATATTTGTTCCAGTATATATTCCTAATTTTATTAGAATAGTTATGCATTGTAGGAGACAATGCATGCAACTGTTATTTGTTAGGTAAAAATGATTGTGGGTCTAAGCTCTAAGTCTCTGTTTAAGAGTATTAGAGGAATTCATAGTAGAATTTTAGTAAATAAGATAAGGTTATTTGAGTGTATTACGCTAAAATAGTAGGATTCAACGGTTGAGTAAGAATAAGTGGAAAAGTAAGAGACCTCGGAAAGAAGAATAAGGAAATTTGAGGTGTACTAGTTTAAGAGTATTATGCAAACTAACTATAATATTAAAATAAAATAATTTCTCTACAAAAAATTATAATGGACTATCTTTTTAGTTTTTATAGTAATATTATTTTTCTACAGTAATAATATTTTTCTATAATAATATATTATGATTTAAAAAGAAATATTCCTAGAATAATATTTTTTATTTATTTATATTTTTAGAATTTATTAATTTAAAGAAAATATTTAATACTTTTAAAGAAATATTACTATTACAGATTTAATCAATTTTATTATTATTAAAAATTTTAATAATAGATTGTATTTATCTATATTAAATAAAAATAATAATTAAAATTTTATTAGTACTAGAATACACGATACTTTCCGATGGGAATTCCGACGGGTCTCAAGCCGTCGAAAAATACTCACAATGTTCTATCGGACACCCGGGTAACCAATATTAGTAAACTCGCGGAATCCGTCGAACTTTGCTGACAAGAAAATAGCCGTCAAAATCCCTCAATATATTCCGACGGATTCTGACAGCATATGACTGTTGCATTATTCTGACGGATTCCCGAAAATATTTTGACCATTGAATCAACGAAAACTGGAAGTACACAAGTGGAAGTAGAACCTGTAGAAATGGTGCAAAATGGTAAATGATGTATGGCAAAAACAGATACCAGCGTATTTCGAGGAAGGCCATAGAATCGAGAAACCGAATTTAGAGACACGATAATTTTTCGATATGTTAGATGTCTAGAAGCATCCTCTATATCTAGGATGTGAAGAGGGCGTGTCACCAGTGTTAGCGAAAAGCTTTTATATAACAATGAAGACATACCATAATTTGAGCGAGGAATTTATTGACGGGTTTGCTTAACACTTCCATCAGATTTTACTAGGAGATAAATTGGCACCATCATCATTCTATGAGGCACATAGGCTTTTGAAAGGTTAGGGTTATGGTATCAGACAATATATTTACGTGAGTGTAATTGTATGTTGCTTTGGAGACAAGATTCTGAAAGAAAGACTTGTAAGTTTTGTCGTTATCCTCGGTACAAGGAAACATGTGGTAGAATTATGATCTCATTTAAGAAAATGTGGTATTTGTCATTAACGATGCGTCTGAAGAGATTGTATTAATCAAGGCGGAATGATGAAGCTATGAGATGGCATGCTGAAAACACTAGCGACGGGAAAATTGCTCACCCATCCGACAAAAAAGCGTGGAATCATTTTCAGACAATGTATCCACCGTTTTCTTATGATAGAAAGAACGTCTACCTAAGTTTGAGCACAAATGGTTTTACCTCTTTCGGGAAGCACGAGAGACAATATTTTCTTTGGCATGTAACCATGACACCGTACAGTTTACCTTCAAGGTTGTGCATGAACTGAGAGTTTCTATTCCTAACTATTATGGTACCTAGATTGGATCATCCGAAGAAGGCTTGATGTGTTCTTACAACCTCTGATATATGAGCTACCAATGCTTTAGGAGCACGGTGTCCAGACGTATGACATTTCATTAAAACATAATTTCACGATGCAGACGATACTAATGTGGATGATAAGCGATTTCCCAGCGTATGAGATGTTATCAGGGTGTACCACACATAGGAAGTTAGCATGTCCTTTTTTCAAGATACAACATATGTGTTTCAGCTGAAAATGGACGAAAGATGAGCATGTTTGATTGCCATAGGCGATTTCTTCCAATGGACCAACCTTATATAAACAACATCACTCTTTTTACAAAGAATAAACGGGAAAACGTTGTTGCATCAATTTATAGATTTTGGGGTTGAACGGATTATGAAGTGTCGTGGGGACGGGTACATACCTATACCAGGCACATGCAAATATCATAATTAGCACAAAAACGTCTTTTGGGATTTGCCGTATTGGAAGGATCATATNAAAGTCTATGATCAGCCACCTCTAGAGTTAAACGGGAAAACGTTGTTGCATCAATTTATAGATTTTGGGGTTGAACGGATTATGAAGTGTCGTGGGGACGGGTACATACCTATACCAGGCACATGCGAATATCATAATTAGCACAAAAACGTCTTTTGGGATTTGCCGTATTGGAAGGATCATATTCCGAGGCATAATTTGGACGTTATGCATGTGGAGAAGAATTTATTAGAAAACCTCATGAACACAATTCTGAACGTGAAGGGAAAAACAAAAGATTACGAGAATTCAAGATTAGACTTGGTGGACATATGCTCACGTTTGACATTTCATCCCAAAGGTAAAGGTAAAGGAAAAACACTTGTGTCTTGCTTTAGGTTGAGTAAGGAAGCAAAACAAGAGTTCTTTAGGTGGATATGCAATGGCATCAAATTCTCGGGCTATTATTTGTCTAACCTCAAGGACCATGTGGATAGTCAAGTGGAACGGTTTTCTAGAATGAAGAGTCACGATTGACATGTCATAATGCAACGTCTTCTTTCTTTCTTTTTTGAAGAACTCTTACCACAACACGTTCACGAAGCAATCACAAGAATCAAAACGTTTTTCCTATATTTTTGCCCTGGGTTCCTCACAGTTGAAGGAGTTGATAACTAAGATTTCTATTTGTTATAAACCTAGTGTGAGGGGTATTATGTCCAACCAAATCGTGGTGTTTTAATCAATAAGCTCTATAGAGAATCCAATTAAAGTAGATATATGATTCAATTCTTTCACTAAAGATCCTAAATGAGCGATTTAAACTTAAAAAAGAAACGTCAATTGTAGCTTAAAACAAGTCAACAAACGCGATTTAGATTGAAAACGATAATAAAAGCCTAAGAAAATGGACCATCCAATCTATTCAGGTGATTAAGTTTAGGATAGTGATGCTCACTTCAATCATGCAATGCTAATCTTAAGTTTATGAATTCCCAAAATAGATTAATCCACTCTCGTGATAGAAACTCATATCTTAATCATGCAATCAATACAATCTTTTTGAGTAATTACACAATTAAGAAGCGTAAATATCTATTTCATGCAACCATTAAGCATTCCTAACACAATCTATTGGCTAGCAGCACTTAACAACATAAAAGATTCATTCGGAAATTTTGTCAAACACCTTTCGGGCAACAATTTTCCTTAGATCTAGATTAGAGTGACCAAACCTAATCTAGCATTAAGAACATCAATTAGAAGAAGATATCAATCAATCTAAGCCCTAAAACATCACAATCCATTCACAAATCACTCTAACCTAGCTAACTCATTCACTTAGAAGGAGACTACTCTCTAATCATGCTAAAGACACATAATCACATGATGGATCTATGTTTAAACATGATCTAATAAGCAAATAAGAAACTTAAGCAAAGTAAACAAGAAGAAGATGATATTTAAGCTTAAGATCCAAGGTTTACACTAAAATAGCATAAAAGTAGTCTCAAGAACAAAAGTAGGAGATAACATATGAAGTTTTATGTCTAAAACGCTATTTATAGACTCTGAAAAATTGGACAATCGGCTAGGTCAACTCCAAAAAGGTTGACTTTTCTTGAACTGGATCGGTCAGGCGTGATCAAAGCAATCTGGTCGATCCGGTTCAGGCTTGTATCGGTTAGGCTTGACCGGTATGTTTGATCGATATGAGCTTTCTGCTTCTAGTCCCTTCTTGTATCGGTCAAGAGTGATCCTACTCCTGACCGGTATGGATCTTGGCTCCTTGTTTTACTTGAATCGGTCAGGTGTATCGGGAAAAGAGTATCGGTGACCAAACCGGTGAGCCTAAATCGGTAGTAAAGGCAAGATGAAGACACTGGCTTGTACAGGGGTCCGGGCAACCGGTACTCGCCTTTGGAAGAATTTGAAGAATTGATATCGAGAAAATGTAACGGTACACATCATTCGTCGAAGACAGAGAGCAGATATCAGCCACTCATACCGTCTCGTGACCGGTACTGATCCTGGACAGAGTCAACATTTCAGTTGACCAAGACTTTATTTTCCCTTCCTTTTCTCTTAATATAAAAAGTTAAAAATCTAATTTTTCCAATATCTCTTATCTCTAGTTCTATCTTTTGTTCTTAACTTTTATAGATACTACTTTGTTCATTTTTGAATCTCTTGCTTTAATTTAAGTATCCCTGCAATCTCTTCTTCTATCTATTATATTTCCTTGTTTATATCATGTTTGAGCATAGATCCATAATGAGATCAAGCGTTTTAAACATGATGTGTGAGTAGTCATTTTAAGCTTATGAGTTAGAGTAGGTTTGGGTTTGATATTGATTGCTTAGGAAGTTTGGAGCTTAATTAATCTATATCTTCACTTGTTTATTGCTAGATTAGACTTAGCTACTCTATTCTAGAACTTAGGAAAATTATCGTCCGGAAGGTGTTCGATGAAATTCCCGAATGAGTTAAACTTGTGTTAAGTGAGTTCTTTCTGAGAGATTGTTTAAGAGTTTCTTGCTGATTGTATGGAATTGCTTGTATTGCTTCTTAATTGTTCAAATTTCCAAGGGATTGTGTAGTTTGCATGTTTAAGAAAGGGACTTCTATCACGAGAGTGAATTGGTCTAAAATTGAGATTTCTAGATCTAAGATAAGCATCGATTGTTGAAATTAAGCATCTTAAGCATGAAATTGACTGCCTAGTTTGATTGTCTTTGTCCATATGCTTTTTTATCTTTGATTCAAGTGTATTCGGTTTCATGAACTTTTTGGTTAACTTTTGTGTTTTGCTTTGTTTTAGTTAATTTGATTGTTTAAGATTGTTTAGTGACAAAACAAATCCCTTACTTGACTTAGACAAGATGAATTCTTTGAAGTCCTACTACACGAATTACCCTCGATTTGGTTCGATATTACCCCTTGTATACTACATTTGATTGATAGGAGAGAACAAGCAAGATTTTCTTATCAGCAACCTAAAAGGACCTAAATGTAATCATAAACTAATGAAAAATGGATATAAAATGCGGCTTAAAACGGTTTAAAACGCTACATATCAAGAATCCAAATCTCGCGGACAAAATACTTGTCATTATTTGCAGTTTGGAGAAAATCATCCTGCCATCTTTCTTTGGTGTTATGGAAGGTCTTCTTATTCATCTTCGTCTAGAGGCCCTACTCGGTGGGCCATTGCAATACAAATTTATGTACCTTTTCGAGCTATATATGTTTCATCTTAAGAGCAAGGTTAACAACCTAAGCAGAGTGGAGGGATTTATTGTGGCTTTGAGCATCAACGAGGAATCTGATAATTTTGCAACTTAATTATTTCCCACCAAAGGTCTGAACTAAGACTAGGTGATGGGGTCGTAACGATGATGGTGGAGTACATCCTATTTATGTAGCACTTGTCCTCGACTTGCTCGCTCATATTGGCCGACTTAGTGGAAAAGCAAAGAGCAAAGACGACTAAAGGATCAAGATATTAATCATTTGCATTACTACATTATAAGTAACTGCGACGAGCTCCATGATTATGAGAGGTAAAAAATTCTACTGTAAAATACTTAAACGCTACTTACTTCGAATTTTTATTCAATATGAAAACGATTTTTTAATTTTCAGGATACATAAGACACAACTTCGATTTGAATTTCAACGTATGACTGAGGATGAAATTTGCAATATTCATGAAACTAAATCTGCAGATTCGCTATTTGACTCTGTAAGTTTATTCCCATATATTCTCTTTAATTATAATATGATCTCACGCTTATAATAAACTTACTTGTTTGGTTTTGTTTTTAGGTTCAAATAAGACTAACGCATAACCAACCAGTGCCATAATGGTTGACAGATTTGGTTCATGGTCTGAACGTGTAGCTGACCATTACAAGATGTACTGAACGCGTGGATATGCATTCAAAATCTACGAAGAAGGACGAACAAGATCCACTGCGAATTATGGTATATCAGCCACATCTAGCGACCTGATATACTACAATGTTCTACATGAGATCTTGGGAATACAATACCCGAGAATGTTCGGGTTGAATTGCATTATTTTCATTTGGGATTGGTACATGGTGTT
This sequence comes from Biscutella auriculata, assembly GCA_900406285.1. Lineage (NCBI taxonomy): Eukaryota > Viridiplantae > Streptophyta > Magnoliopsida > Brassicales > Brassicaceae > Biscutella > Biscutella auriculata. Next base: position 9,962 of record OVAO01001867.1, read on the forward strand.
CGACAAGATCAGTTTAGTGTTACCGATGTGCATTTCGGACAAGGTCTAGACAAGTATGATTCGTTTATACTTGCATCACAAGCTGACGAAGTGTGCTACATTCGATACCATCAGATCAAACGTCGCCAGGAGCCTTGGATAGTAGTCACTTCTATTTACCCAAAAAGTGTTGTCGACGGATTTTCTGATCACGATCCGCTCCAACAGCCTAAGACCGGGTGGTTGGGTTGGATGGAAACTTCTCAACATGTTGATCTAGTTGTTGATTTGATCGACGCGGGAGACAATTTCGTTTTTATGACTCTGAACCAGAGTTTGAAGAATTTGAAGAATAATCAGATTCTGAAAATTCTACCAAGTGTTCCTTGCACTTTGAGTAGTTATGATGTATAATAATGTATGAAATTAATTTTAATATGTATGATATTGTATGACATTAATTTTAATATGTATGATAATATATGAAATTAATTTTGAATGTGTGAGGTATTTAAACTGTCGGACTAAAAAATATTTCTTCAAACATGTCAGAACCTGTTCGAACTTTTTGACGAAATTCCGATGAGTACTTCAATTTCCGACTGGTTTGAGGTTTCGGGAGGCAAAAACGTCATTTCGTGTTTTAACCAAATACATATCACACAATAACATTATGAATGAATATGCTTAGTCATTTTTATGAGAATAACCTAAATTTAATAAATCAACCGATAAAATATAATGTTGATGCGTTTCTAATTTAACTCACATATATGATGTAATGTTCATTAAGTACTTGTTATCTCGTTAAAACGTTTGATTTCACAATATTCAATAATATCTAGTCTTGATCATGTATTATTGCATATACACTTATATATAAGATATAAATTTTGGTCATTTCGTATTTGATCGATTATTTGATCGTTTAGGGGTTGATTACCCTAAACCCGTACTAATCCTGTGGGAAATTACTGATGGAATTCTGATGGATTTCCGTCCCGCCGTTATTTATTATATGTTTGACTGGCCAATCATATCACATGAACAAATCCTAGGCCCTCATATTCTCACAAGAATATTCCTACAGGCATCGACAGATTGTGAAATTTCATGTGGCAAATGAATTTTTTGCGGCTAACACTAAAAATTTTCTACGGAATTAAGACGGTCCTGGTCCGTCGAAATTTTTTAATTAAAACCTGACACGTTGCATCCATTTCTGCAACTCTCGTCGGAACTCTCTCTTCTTCTCCTTCGTTAAGATGTCATTCCTGCGCCATTCCTTGCTGAATACTTGCTCAAAATCAGTGTAAGTTTTCTTCCATCTTATCTCATTTACTTCTAATATTGAAAATTGATTTTATGCTTAGAAATGCGAGTTTCTTGATTCTAAGTTGTTTAGGATTGGAAATTTAGGATTTGCTAAGTTAGGGAGTCAGATTTAACTTAGTTTACGGTTTGAAACAAAATTAAATCTAGATTTGAATTGAATTTTATGAATTTTGGATGAAGTTTATGCTTTTAATTTATTTTGTGAATTTTATGGATTATAAAAAACTTAAAATAAATTTAAAAGAGTTAAAATGAAATTTGATGTATTTTATGATTTTTTGTGTTTTTATAATTTTCTATGAATTTTAAATGATTTTTTTGAAGTTTATGGATATTAATGGATTTTATGAATTTTAAATGTATTTTATGGGGAAGAAGAGTCAGTGGCCTAGTGTCTAGTACTCCATGTTATTCTCAACAGGAGTGGGGTTCGAACCACTAAGGTAAAGGTTAAAAGGTGGTCATGTAACCACTAGATTAAGTGACAAAAATGTATTTTATGGGGTTTTAATGAAATTATTGATTTTTAGAAATAAAATGAAGTTTTATGAATTTTATGCATTTGGTGAAGTATTTTGTATTTTTATGATTTTAGATGAATTTTTTAATATTTAAAATATATTTTTAGAAAATAAATCAAAATTTTAGAAAATAAACAAAAACGTGATTACCTAAGTCGACCCCTGGACGTCGAGGGTCTATGATCGGTTGATCTAGACGGCCTTCTAGTTTTTCGTCTTCTGTAGACGGCACATCAGCGCAACCTGAAGTTACGAGCAATGCTGACAAATCTTAGTGTATTCCAATTGAGGAGCTCCTCAAGATGTTGGGTCGCGAACACTACATTAGACTCTCTCTCCTTTTGGGGAACCTAGGATGTGTTGGTTAGTTCCCATCCCTCGAATTTGTAATGGATTTATTCTTATAAATCCGCTAAATAAGTTTCTCCTAATCTCAGGTTCCGTTTGGACATGCTAATCCATATGCTTAAAAAGGGCATCCGACGTACTCTGACATGCCTCCCGATAAAGACATTTGGTTCTGTATGCTTATTCGAATTCGAATAACTAATATTAAATACCTTTTCAGCAAAAATACATCAAAGATCCCTCGATTACAGCATTGGTCCGAACTGAATTCGACCGTCAAGCAACAACGACTTATCGCCAACACGTCAACGAGTGGAAGAAGAAATGGCACAAGGGCAGG
>OVAO01001868.1:0-13953 GCA_900406285.1 Biscutella auriculata
AATAATGTGGCTATCAAAGCTGTAGTTATGCCATACCTATGAGTAAAACAAAAAGGTCAAACTTATAATCGTTGGATTATTGCTCGTGAATACGTTTTCCAATGATTCACAAAACTAAAACAAAACATGATTCAAAAGTCTTGAGTGCCTCCAATTAAACAAAGGCGTGGCAAGGTGAAGAAATAGCCAATCTTTAAGGAAAATACACAACAAGAGAGACAGGGAAATAAAAGGTATTACACCAAGTCAACCAGATTTCAGAAAATGTATAGAAACACGTTTTAGCTCACTTTTTTTATGGATGAGTCCTCGAAAAATGGCTTAAACTCAGCCAAGACATCCCTGCCATTTTCGCCAAGAACATCTACCCAGATACATGATTTTCCATCTCCGAAATCTGCTTCTGATCCACAATAGATACTGAAACATATCAACTCACCATGGTCCACAGGTGTTTCAGTCTTCACATCAATCCTGGACACCTATAGAATTAATAATTGAAGAGCAAAAGCAGCGTTACAAGAAGAGTTTATACCACAAGTCCATTAGCATTTCTGCAGGTCTGAACAACAATGTAATAGCAAACACATGACCACAAACCTCTGTATCACAAGCATGGACAAGATTCCTATATTGATTCATGAGCTTAGCCACAGTTTCCTTTGCACTAGACACATTATCAACGACAAGAACCCTGTTGTATATTTTCCTGAGGTTTGCACGGACTTTGGAAAGGTCGGTGCATTTTTCAACTTTAGAAATGGCTGTTTTCTCACAGCTTTCATTGTCAAAAGACGTATCAATGGTAAGAGGTCTCTGTTTTCCCTGCGCATCTTTGTCTCCTTTCATTGTCACGTCTGTTTTGAACTGGACCTCCATATTCTTGCTTGGCAAGGCTATGACCGGTCCACTTAAACTCTTCTGTTGCATAATTCCATTCAATTGCCTATCAAGTGTGGTAATATCAACTCTGGGATTCAGCTTATATTCCAAGTTCTGGCAGTTTCCATAAGATTGCACATCATCTATTTTGGGGACCAATCCTTTGAAATAGTAACTGCCTTCATCAAATGCACCATCTTGGTTGATAGCTTGTTCGCTATTTCTTTCTCTAAACTTACTGATTTCCCTCTTCCTCCAAGCACTTATAGCTCCAGCTTGTTTGACAGTTGGTGGAACCATTCTCGCTGTATTGGATCCTATATTAAGGGTCCATTCTCCACTAAACTCAACAGAAGAGGACCCTGAATGCTGAAACCCATGGGAACCACCAGAAGCCGTAGCGGTGGAATATCCGACATTTCCATTTGTAATATCTATTTTTCTGCAAATCATAAGCACCAAAATCCGGTAATCAACACAAAGAGAACACCTTCAAGCTCGGAAAAATAAGCGACAACCTCTAACTTAAATACATTGTTCTGCTTAAGAAAAAGGTTAATCAAGCAGCCTCCTAAATAACTACAACACTCGAGTATGAAACCTCCGAATGAACAAATTAGGCTCTGTGGGAAACAAAATACCCAAAANTTTCCGAAGGAACAAATTATGCTCTGTGGGAAACAAAATACCCAAAACGCAACGTTACCTGCTTCTTCAACTACCCCAGAAACGTGAATCATCATCACTAACAACAGAATTACGAAACAGAGCAATTCACAAATAAAAGTAAGAAAAAATCTCGATAACCCCTTCAACGAGAGCACACCTGCTAAGGATTCTACGGCGAGGCACCAGAAACGAAGTAATGGAGAAAGAAACGCGAGGACGACNACCTGCTTAGGATTCTACGGCGAGGCACCAGAAACGAAGTAATGGAGAAAGAAACGCGAGGACGACGCGAAACCCAGAAAGAGGAAGGAGAGAAGTGGCGAAGAGAAACCCCCATGGCCGTAAGAGAAGCTACTCTTCCTAGCTTGAAAGGGGTTGTGTCTTCTAGATAGATAAAAGAAGGGTTTATGGTGGCGATTTTGTCGTTTTTCACAGAGCTGAGCTGGTCACCATCACTAGATAACACACCCTTAAACCCTTTTTCCTCCTTTATTTTCTTTCTTACTTGATTATTATTACAATACAAAAAGGGGCATTTTCCAACAAGTTTGGATATTTAATTCTTGTGCAATGCATCAAGAGGAAAGTCTGAAAATTGAAACCCATATCATCATTTGGGTTCAACAATTTATTTGAAAACAAAAATCTCAGCAAATCCGTTAAATGTCCTGAACAAAGAGAAAAATCTCATTAATTTGAGTTCTTCTTTCATCTTGGCGACTTCGAAAAGTCTTCAAAACTCCTAAAACCGAGCATTAAATTTACAAACAAACAAAAAGTTGCTCAAAGTTTGGATCTTTAGCCTCCTTTTTCTCCGTTGTTGTTATCTGTTTCTAAAGGTTTTCCATCTTCTTCGTCTTTGGTCATAGCTAAGTACTCGAGCGCAGTGACTACATCGCTCATCACTGGTCTCGTTTCTGCTTCTTCTTGAAGACACATCGCTGCAACTGCTAGCGCTTGATACAATCCCTTTACCGGGTATTTTCCACCAAGCAACGGATCCGCCATTAACGTAAACTTTCTCCTATCTTTGAACAACGGACTCGCCTGCACATTTTAGCAACCAAAAACCTCCCCGATTAAGAAACCTATCAAAGTGTTTTTGTCAGGTCTTAAATGAAAAAATTTGAAGAATTTTGCGTTATACCCAAGTGACTAAATTCTCTTCTTCAGTTGGTTTTGTTGTGTCAATGACTCTTCTTCCTGTGATCATCTCCAAGAACACGACACCGAAGCTGTACACATCGGATTTTGCTGTGAGCTGTCCGGTGAGAGCATATTCAGGCGCACAATAGCCGTATGTTCCCATCACTCTCGTCGACACATGAGTCTCTCCACCGGTTGGACCAACCTTAGCTAAACCGAAATCCGAAAGCTTTGGATTGAATTCTTCGTCAAGCAATATATTTGAGGCCTTGAAATCTCTGTAGATCACAGGAGGTTCAGCTGTTTCGTGTAGATACTCGAGCCCTCTCGCAGCTCCTGCTGCAATTCTCATCCTTGTGTCCCAATCCAGCGGTTTCTTCTTGTTCCGTGTCAATTCTGAAGAAAGGGATAATCTTCAGAATGCGTCTGGTTATGAAAAGTAAGTAGTAATGGTGTTTTTTGTAATGTGTAGATGATATATACCGAGAAGATGATCCTCTAAAGAGCCATTTTCCATATATTCATATACAAGAATCCTTTGATCGCCATCTGCGCAATATCCGACCAAATTGACAAGGTTTTCATGATGTAAGAGACTCAACATCATGACTTCCACAAGGAACTCTCTGTTCCCTTGGTAGCCATTCCTGTCTAGCTGCTTAACCGCAACAACCTTAAACAAGACGCAATAATCAGAATCTAACCGCAAAGCAACAATACAAAGGAGAAATGGTGTTTGAGAGAAGTGTTTTTTTCGATGTACCGCAAGTCTACCTTTTCAGGAGTTTCTATGTGCCCTTTGTAAACCCTTCCAAATCCGCCTTCACCGAGCTGAGTATGGGGGTTAAAGTTCTTAGTAGCAACGCAGAGCTCTCTGAATGTAAAGATCTGAGCACTGATATTCCCTTTCCCGAGTTTTGCTATCTCCTCGGAAATGTATCTTCTCCTACTGCTATCTGCAGGTATGTCCTCTTCTTATTAGATAGAAAGCTTTAAGGAATTTGGGAATGTACAAAATGAAAAAAGGTAATAGCTGGGACCTGTTTTAAAAGAGATACTGTCAAATGTAGTTATATTGTTTTTCGCATCAATGCAGTCTTTGATGCTTTGTCTCGATGATGATCGTCTGGTAAGTTGTCTCTGGGACATACAACAGAACAAGCAATTCGGTTTCATTCTGTATATTTGTGTTTATATGTATCTTCCTGGTTTGCTACTTCAAGAAGATAATTGATTACTCGATGTTCATGAATGTTCTTGAACCTCGAATCCAAAAGGGATCGAGATAATTTTCAGAAAAAACAGATTTGTTCTGTTTTCTGTTCTTGTAAGATGACAAAGGGGGTTGCTGTGAAAATAAGAAAAAGGTTTGGCCTTTGAAGAAACCAAAAATGAATCTGGTCTCTTTTGGCCTCTGAAGAAGGAACAAAACAAATGAGAAATCAATTTTGCCACTATGAATCCTTCCTTATCTTTTGATTGTGTATTATGTTTACTTTTTTTCTTGAAATAAATGGATGGTAAATTTGGTTGAAGAATCCATTGGAAGAGAGTTGGATCAAATAAGCTAAATTTAGTTTTGGGGGATTTATAGATATGTTTTTCCATTTCTATATTCCTATTAATATCCTCTTCTAAATTTGAAATTATAGATATCTTATTGACACCTCAGAAGAAGAATGATAAACTAAAATAATGTTCTTCATAGGTTTACTTGCAGATACTGCAGTTGAAGTCAGTTACAGCACTTGCACTAAATTGAGATAATGAAGCTCACAAGAACCGCAATGGTTATAAACTCAAAGGGAACTTCTATTGCTTTTGCCTCTGCCTTTGATGGCGTAGAAGCAGGAGGCTGACTTCTTTGAGTTCTTACGTCAGGCAATGGTGGTTCCGTAACATCTGACTCAACTAGTGGTGGATATGGGGCATCAGCTGGTGGAAGAAGCCTTGGATCCGTGAAATTTATGAGCTCACCGGTACTAAACCGAATCGTTTCACTGTAGCATTTGTTCTCTGCAATCAAGTATTATATATCAGATTGGCTGGAGGGAAGACAAGAAGCAAAGAGAGAAGTGGACACTTTTTTTACTTCTATATCTTGCAGTGGTTGCTGGGAAGTCGGTGATGATGCCATCAATGTCAATATCTCGGACAAAGGAGTCTATCTCCACCGNAGGACACTTTTTTTTACTTCTATATCTTGCAGTGGTTGCTGGAAAGTCGGTGATGATGCCATCAATGTCAATATCTCGGACAAAGGAGTCTATCTCCACCGTTGGATCCAAGTAAAGGTCATACGGTTGAGTTACAAACTCATTGCTAAATGTTTCCACGTAAACACGAAGCCCGCTTGATTTTAGTCTCGGAACAACATCTGTTTTAAGCTTGACAAACCCTTCGCGGTAGGGAAAGACTGATTTCTTACTGATGACAATCGAGCTGGCGAAACTCTTTATGTCTTTGATTGCGGAATCTGTTACATCGCCGATGTTTTCATCGACCCAATAGACCAGCTCACCATGATTCATTTTCTCCTTGAACTTCATCAAGACAGACTTATCAGTAGACTGGACCAATATTGTTCTTGCTGTCTGATTTTGTTGAGTAGTAGCTCTCTTCAGTTCATCTAGTACAGCATCGACCACATGGATTCCTTGATGTTCTGCTAAATACGCTGCATTCTAAAGAAATTGAAAAAGGCTATATCAAGAAAAGAATCGTGTGTTGTTTTATTCAGGCACGAGATTTGCAGCAGAACCCTCACCTCCACTTTTATCAAGAGGCCTAAGGGAGAGCTGTAACGGTTTGGAAGTAACATGAACTCAGAAAATGTAAGAAACTTTCCAGCGTTTTTGTTTCTTGGATTTCTGAATAAAGCATAGCCCTTTTCAGGATTTGAAATAGCGGCTGCAATGAAGAGAAAACCATTCCCATTTCAGATATAAAGGCTCTATGGAATCTTGATTTTAGTTTGTTGTTTCGTTCTTACGCTTCAAGTTTCGGATCTGAGACATGTTAAGGCTGAAAGTGTAGATTCCACTTTTTTGCTGAATCTCTGAAGCTACTGATGACAGATTTCTGAAGCTTGTTTCGAAGGCATTAGTGCTGTTCATAAGATCTATGGAGCTCAAGCAAAAGGGAACCCTGTCTTTCGACATCTGGACATTGCAATCAAGAATGTCAACCCCATCTCGCACAGCTTTCTCATATGCCAAGTCAGTACAACCTGGGAAATCTCCACTCGCTCCATCCTTCGAAATAATAGTTATCTTAGCTGCAAGATCAGATTAAGTCAGACTGCAATTTAAGATGAAGAAATAAATCATATATATATATGGTTTACTTTGTGCATTACCTTGCTCCTTGGCTCTTTTGGTGTCGACATGAGAGAAGCAACCTGTGAGAAGCATACAAGAATCTTGGTTTCTTGATAAAGTATGAAATGGGAAGAGAAAGATAAGACCAGTTTTTTTTCACTTACGAATGGCTCGATATGGAGTCACCGGAAAGTCTGATAAGAAACCATCAACCGAAAAGTTTCCATTGTCGATGAAAGATAAATACTCAGCTGTTGAATCATAGCTGTAGTTATATGCAATTACGAAATCATTTGCAAACTCTGAGGCGAAAACTTGTAGACCTTCTTTGTGAGCATCTGTGACAATAGACGTGTGGGGTTGCAGGTAAAGACCTGAATCTACAGGCCATATGTAAGATTTTGGAACAAGAATTCCAGAAGAAAACGTTCTTATATAACTTAGATTCTTGGCAAGAGAGCCGTAAGATTGGTTGGTGAAGGGATCTATCTGGTCTTGATTCAGAAACCTAAAGATGAGCTTTGTCACAGTCGGCTTGAAATCCTTTTTCATGATACTCAGGAAACTGATGTCTGGAGAAGATATGAAGTTGAATTTCATGTTTCTTGATAGAGAGACAACCGAGTTTCTCATACTCAAATTGTGTTGCGTGTAGAAATCACTGTGCTGTAAGTGTAGAACAGTAACAAGAAGACGATTAGTTATTATCTCAAGGAAAGAAGACTTTGGGGGATAAAAGAGTAACAGTACCTGAATGTTTAGCCAGAGAGCTGAAGTTCCTAGTTTTGCTACTTCATCAATAGGCCATATCGAGGAACCACCATCGAAAAATGGTGGTCTTGATAGAACATTCTGGACCACTGTTGAAATTAAACCATTTAATCTAGAAAGTTTTACTGACAAAAAGAGGTTCCAAAGAAATGATGATACTTAAAAGCACTAACATTTAACATTAGAGAGTTCCTTCCATGTGAAATTAACAGAAAACCTTTCTTTGTTATTTGGGTAAATGTCCACGACATTAGAACCATTTTCAAGATTCAGATTGGGGAAGCAGATTCCGACACCATCTTTTGTTAGCTGAAGATCACACCAGAGTGTTACATCTGGTGAAGTTGTCAAATACACCAACTCAAATGCGTTATCACTGGAATCTGGAAACAAACCGGAGAAACCACCTCGAGCGATGACAACTGGAGGATTCCCTGCCAAAACAACACATCAAGAAAATGTTAAAACATCACAAAAGTTCATGTGTTAGAAAAGTGAAAGAACTTCTCTGTCTCTGACCACTGAGTGTCTTCCAAGAACTTGATAAAGCAGTCTTTAAAATGAAGAATTTGATCAGAATCAGAAAAACCATTCTAAAGCACGCCATGTTACTGGAGATTTTTCCCAGTGTTTCTTTGTAATGGTGAAGATTGAGTGAATGTAGTGAATTATTGGTAACTATGAGTTGTTTAGCAATAATTTACACAAAGTACTACGTCCTTAGAATGGAAATTTTAGCTTCCAAACGTGATCAGATTCTGCAGCGGCATTAACTTCAACTTTTTTCCATATTTGTGATAATAATGTTGGTTTTTGGAAAATGGGACCAAAAGAACTTATCTTAGCTGTAGACCAAGTTGTCACTTGGTTATAGTAAAAGATGACTAGCATGTGAAATTATTTTCAAAGAGTTCATTGGATCTCAGTAACATTTTTAGCATGAGATAAGCTCATTTTCTAAGTCTATGTTTCACATCCATTTATAGACCTGTAGCTTAGGTTTCCACTTGGTCTATGTTTCTCCAACTTCTGCAACAGAAACATAGCATGTGGTCATCCTTAGACCCAGAATGTGTATCAAAACGTCAGGTACTTCATATATAATATGACTCAAAAACAGTTTGTGGTTAACAAAAAACATGACGACAAGAAACTAATCTCACAAACAGACAAGAGAATATGCAGTTCCTCGACTAATACAAGCTATTAAGTCGTAAAAATTGCAGCATTGTCTACAACAGAGAGAGTTCTAATCGACAAATTCAACAACTGAGAATATCATCTGCATCCAAGAAAAACCAGAGTTGTATAACCAGTCATTCAGCTTTTGGTGGGATTTTATTGCCACCAGTGGCGATCTTGTATACGTAAAAACAGGTCATGAGAGCACTGCGATACAGATATGGTTCTAAGGTTAAGTCAATGAAGTAGAAAACTCAAAACACCAAACCTTGGATGCAAAAAAAGATAGATTGACGAGCAGGTGTTTCAGAGAAGGAAAGGAGAAAAGAAGAAGAAGAAGTTTACCTGATCCCAGCAACCAAACCAGCCGGCATAATCTTTTGAGTCAGCAAATAACGCTGACCCATGACTAGTGTAAGAGCAGCTGCGATGACTGCATTGAAAACAGAAACATTCGGATGAATTCAGTGACTAGAGATTCTTAAATAGGAGAATGAAGTCGGTGCAGTGTCCATCAATGGCAAGAACACTAGTTAAAAGCAGGAATCTCCTCAAGTATAACATCTTAGACTTCAAATAAGACTATCACCCAAGATCATTAAGCTTGTTGTCGTAACCAATGTCTTGATATGAGAAACTTTGCATTTGAATGTTCATTTGGAGTTAACAAAACATCTTGTTTAATGTTAGTTGAAAAACTAGTAGACACCAATCCAAAAACTGCGACAATTGAAGATCCCAAACACAAGAAAACGTTGGTTTACATCTTTGATCATAAAATTCTCAGATCCAGATCGTTAGTAGTCCAATAAGATCTTGAACCTTTATAACATAGCTAATCTATCACCAAACCGAAATCTAAGTTCTTGATCCGGAATGACATCGTCAATTGATAGTGAGTAAAAAGCTAAATTCAATTGCTTAAACAGAAAGTCGTCGCTATGATATATCGATCAAACCTGTCTCGAGAACCACAGCGATATAGGAATTCTGCTTCTTCTGGAAAGCCTTGAGACTGATATATCCAGCGAGAATGAGTAGTAAACCAGTGCCTGCACCACCGGCGAAAGATGTGATACTTCCTTTCTTCATGTACCCGATAAATCCTCCGCCGATCAGAAGCATCCCATACGGGATCGTGAAGCAGAAATCATGCATTTTCTCGAGCTGGGTATGGATTTATTTTCCGGGAAAAGAAGAGATGGAAGAGCGATCTTACGGAATTTGATCTGAAAGAGACGATGTCATGAAACCTACATCTTATGTGTCAGCGCGTGGAAAAGGTCCGCCTTTTTCCAGTCAACGGTATTGAGATTCCAGACCAACTCCATCATTTTACGGCCGGCTCAAATGACAATGTTATACTATCTTAGCTACAATTTTATTTTCTACGTGTGATGTTTAATTGATAGATAATAATTTTCTTAAATTGAGAGATTTTGTCATAAGGTAAAAAGAATTTATGTTCTAAGAAATTACGTAGATTTGGTCTTAATTTTTTTTGTGACGCATTAAATTTTTGTATTTTAAAAATTATATTTATTTGATGTAAATATAATTCACAAAAATTGAGATATTTTGAAAAATAGTAAAATTTTATATTTTGAAAAATTATATTATTTTTATGGATAATAGTATTAAAATGAGAGATTTTTTTAAAATGCTAGAATGTTGAATATTGAGAAATTATGTTGGTTTGGTAGATAATAATACGCAAAACTTAGAAATTTTGTAAACGCTAGAATTTTAGATTTTCAGAAATTATACTTCTTTAGTGGATTTTATACATAAAATTGAGATTATGTAAATCTCTAATATTTGTGATTTGGAAAATTATATTCATTTCGTGGATGATAATCCATAAAAACTAATAGATTTTCTAAAAGTAAAAAAAAATTATATTTTGAGAAATTATGTTAATAGTGGATAATAGTCTATGAAAACTAAGAGATTTTGTAAAACACTAGAATTTTATATTTTGAGAAATTATGCTGATTTGGTGGGAAAATTTTCATTTTGGGAAAATTATGTTGATTTAGTGGATAATTGTTCATAAAAGTTCAGAGATTATAGAAAATGTTAAAATTTGTATTTTAGAAAATAATTCAAATTGGGTGGATAATAGTAAACAAAAATTGAGTGTTTTTGTAAAACGCTACAATTTTTATTTTGGTAAATTGTATTAATTTGTTGGATAATAGTCACCTAAATATAAGATATTTTTCAAAATTTAATAATTTTGTATTTTGGGAATTATATTGGAAAAAATGTCAATAAAAACCTGAATTTTCAAATTTGGAAACATTTTTCCAGCAAATATAAAGAGACTAAATCAACAGAACGTCGTTATACACGATGGTGGCTAGGTGCCTACAAAAACTTATTCAGGATTGCAATGTCTTGTGTGCTTGAATAGAGAGTCGGCCCTGACATTCTCTAATCAAGTGAAAGGAGGCCCACCTAAACTCCGCTCCAATATGTTGGAACTCCTCCAACAGTATGGTGAAACTCGGCCATCCTTGAGGGTTGACTATAATATCCAATATATCCGTTGAATCGGTAAGAAAGTGCACATTTCTTCAATCATGCCCATGAATACACTCCATAGCCCATAACAATGCTTCAAATTCAGCGTGTAGGGGTGATAAACTCTCAAATCTTGTTTTATAGCTCCGTAATAACTCCTCTCATTTTACTTTGCTACACACTCATCGAAGCCCTGAGGTCGAATCTTTGGATATCCATGAACCATCTGTATAGCACTTATAACCCCTTTACTGTCTTCTATCCTGATTACCCCCCTTCTTTGTATATTTCCTCTTCACTATCATCATTATGCACTTCTTTCGAAGCATCACCTTGTGTTCTGGCCAGTTTCATTATGTCAGGCGGAAAGGGATCCCTACCTCCATATAACTTTTTATTGCTAGCTTTCCATATATACTAGCACATCCATGGATAAATAAATTCTCATAACCTTTCGGTAATCTCCAAAAATTGTAGTCCATATTATCAATAAAGACTCGCGATATGCCAAAGCCCATGATTGTCTTGTGGGCGGACATTCAAATAAAACATGATTTATCATCTTCTCCTCATGCCCACAAACTTGGCAATGCCCATCACAATGGATCCCTCTGCGGATAAATTGTGAATTAACTGATAGATCCCGACTCAATGCCTGCCATATGAAATGTTTGAGATTGGGAGGATATTTTAGGGTCTAAACAAAAGCTAACAAGACATGTATATTGGGCCTCATACTCCTCTTATCCAACCTATGACTCATACTGCGGGCAATTTCATACCCCAATTCTACCGTATATTTTCTTGACTTCGTAAAGTGTCATCCAACCATATTTGGTCTAAAGTCCCACATAACAAGTATATTCTCAATCAGTAGAGGGATTCCTACCATTTGGATCCAAAAAGTATCTTCGATAGATAGTTCACATCCACAACCTCTTAGGCCGACTCCCATTTGGCTATAGCAAGCATCCATGAATCAAAAGGATAAGGCTCCATCTTCATAACTTCCTCAATGTCTTGTTTTTCTTCAAAATTGAATTAAAAGCGACCAAATACCAGGTCGGCTCCCACCACCTTATCTTCAAGTTTCCAAATTATGGGTAACAAAAAATAGGACATTCTCGGTCGCCTGTTTAATGGGATTCATGCATCGCCCGATCACCGTCTTGCCATAGCCTCGGATGATCGAGGCATTGTCAAACCTCAGCACCTTAACCCGGTGCTGCTCTGCTCGGTCTCCCGACCTCTTCCCCCTGCTTTGCGCTTCATCAAATCACCTTGATTCATCCCGAGTTAGAGCCAGAAACAAGAAACAATAAAGTCAAGAACAACAAAACACCACTATGTCTGAATCTTGTGATTTGAAATGTGAAACAGGATATAGCCACTCTCTCTATCGAATCCCTTATAAACTATGCCTTTGTTACCTAAAAAAATTTGAAAATAAACCCTCGATAATGCTCAGTAAGTAAAGGAATTGAAAAATCTCCTCTAGAGATCTCTGAATTTTCCTTATCCAGATCCCAAATAAAGATCGATGCCCATGCTTTTTTCCCTATGCGCCAGATATGAATTTGATTTGTCCCAACCATCATTACCCAATCTCCACGATATCTCGGATTGATTTCCTTTGTCCGATTTTCTCCCTTTATTTTCCAGATTAACCAAAAAATCATAACTAGGAAAGATCTAGAAAATAGAAAACTNTCCCTATGCGCCATATATGAATTTGATTTGTCCCAACCATCATTACCCAATCTCCACGATATCTCGGATTGATTTCCTTTGTCCGATTTTCTCCCCTTATTTTCCAGATTAACCAAAAAATCATAACTAGGAAAGATCTAGAAAATAGAAAACTTAGCTGGATTTGATTGCCCGGATCCGTGATAGATGAAGGATGAATCACAATCTCCTCTAACCCAAATCCCTTCGAAATCCTCTTTTCTTGATTTTGAACGTGCGGATCATGTGGTTGCCCTAAATCGTCTTCCCATGATTTGATATCACTCTGATTTTTCTGTAGATCCCCTTTCGCCCTCGTCGTCGCCAT
Organism: Biscutella auriculata; assembly: GCA_900406285.1. Lineage (NCBI taxonomy): Eukaryota > Viridiplantae > Streptophyta > Magnoliopsida > Brassicales > Brassicaceae > Biscutella > Biscutella auriculata. Next base: position 12,553 of record OVAO01001868.1, read on the forward strand.
TTGCTAGGGTTNCTCGAACCCAAATCCCTTCGAAATCCTCTTTTCTTGATTTTGAACGTGCGGATCATGTGGTTGCCTTAAATCGTCTTCCCATGATTTGATCTCACTCTGATTTTTCTGTAGATCCCCTTTCGCCCTCGTCGTCGCCATTTGCTAGGGTTTCACCATTGACTCTATAACAACTTAACAACCCAAATCTGAACCATTTTAAGTTTAAAAATTTAAATCACATAATTCTGTTGACTTATATTTTAATCACAAACTTTCGATGACCGAGCAAAATTAGGCACGGCGTTAACTTCACTAACAAAATATTTAGACATAGTTAAATCTCACTGTTACATGAAACGACGTTTTTTCGTAAAAATGATAAAATCTTGAAGTTTCAAATTTCGGCCATTTTAACCATGAACTTTTTCTACTTTTCATTTTAATCATAAACTTTCGTTGATCGGACCAAATTGGCACAACTTTATATTTAGGGTTGATGATGGGTTATTCGGCTAGGTTTGGGTTATTCAAGTTTTGGTTTTGTTTGGTGTTTCTAAAAATATGTAGATTAAANATCTTGAAGTTTCAAATTTCGGCCATTTTAACCATGAACTTTTTCTACTTTTCATTTTAATCACAAACTTTCGTTGATCGGACCAAATTGCCACAACTTTATATTTAGGATTGATGATGGGTTATTCGGCTCGGTTTGGGTTATTCAAGTTTTGGTTTTGTTTGGTGTTTCTAAAAATATGTAGATTAAATTCTATATCGGTTCGGTTCAAGTTTGGGTTATTCGGCTTGGTTTGCGTTATTCGGCTCAGTTTGGATTTAAAACCAAAACTCGAATAACCCAAACCCAAACCAAACTGATAAAGAGTTTATTCTCGAATAAATATTAAAAAAAAAACAAAACGCTACAAGTGTTTAATTGGTTTGATAAATGTGTGTAATGATTAAACATTGGACTCTACAANCAAAACGCTACAAGTGTTTAATTGGTTTGATAAATGTGTGTAATGATTAAACATTGGACTCTACAACTGAACTAATCTATTCGACTAACTGATGTCATGGTGATATCATACATTTAATAAAATAAAATAGGTCCATGATAAAATAGTCAAAGCCCAATAGTNTTCATGATAAAATAGTCAAAGCCCAATAGTTTCAAAAGCGTAATTGATCATGAGATGACGAATTACAATATTGAAAGAAGTGTAGAGTTCCTGTATAATATTAATTGCACGTGAGTTCCCATGTATGTCATACAAGTACAAGTACAATTACAAGTACAACGTCAGTTCAAAAAGAACTCACGTCCGCTTTCCCAAAAAGGGGAAGCATTAAAAATCGCTCTTCTCTATATTTTAGGAATAAAATAATGGAATATGAGTCTCTAAAATAATT